>JANAVB010031216.1:13232435-13349935 GCA_029216955.1 Iris pallida | reverse complement strand
TTATTTCTCAATCCTTTCCCTCAGGCGCATGAGTTTATTTATTTTCCACAGATTCCCTCAGGCGCATGAGTTTATTTATTTCCCATAGCTTCCTTGAGTTTATTTATTTCTCACAGCCACCTTCCTCAGGCGCATGAATCTATTTACTTCCCAATTATTTCCTCAGGCGTATGGATTATTTATTTTCCAATCTCATCTCACAGCCGCTTTCCCATAAGCGCATGAGTTTATTTATTTCCCAATCTCATTCCTCAGGCGCATGGATTATTTATTTCTCAATCTTATTCCACAGCGCATGATATTTATTTCCCACAGCCGCATTCCTCAGGCGCATGGATTATTTATTTTTACAGCGCATGAGTTTAATTATTTCCCAATCATTTCCCTCAGGCGCATGATATTATTTATTTCTCAACCTTTCCCACAGCGCATGAGATTCTTTATTTCCCAATCATTCCCCACAGTGCATGAGATTTATTTATTCCCCAATCATTTCCCACAGCGCATGAGATTCTTTATTTCCCAAACATTATTTATTTTCCAATGTTTATTTTTCGAATTTGGCATTAATTAACATTGATTGTTATCTTGATTAATTATTGATCATGCGTTCCTAGATGGAACTAAGAGACTGGCTAGTCGTCTTATTGAAATAAATGAATGAGACACGTTCATATTAAGTATGAACTACTATAATCGATTGGCCAATCCCAAATCTTGACATACAGGCATACATGCAGGCTTCAATTTATTTATTTATTTATTTTACTATAAAAGAAGCATGTGTACTTTATGGTCAAGGCATGATTGTTCCGTGGTTAGTTTGGATTGTTGCATTACGCTATGTAAGACCTACAACCTAACCGCACGGGCATCGTTGTAGAGTTGTGCATATCGTACCCTGTACGAGAGTACTTATTTGAATGACCATGATCCACGGCATGGAATTTCACTTAACCTAGAAGCTACTAAGTTAAATAAAACAATGATTGCATGGAGAGAATGGATTCCCGAGTTCTTACATGGCAGTCCCCTTGGGACGAGTAGTACCCGACGGGCCGGCTAGTTCCCACAGATACTGTAAATCTGCCACACGGGCAGGGAACAGTATCTGCTTTTATTATTATGGTATATTGTATATTGACGGGCGTCCTGCTAGGACTCGTCTAATTCATGCATGGCGCACATGATTGACTGGATAGACTAGCCTTGCTCGCACATAGTAAGAACTGAGGAATCTTTATTGCATTATTCCAGGATAACTTGGGACTCACAATAGCAAGCCGTAGAATTTGATTGGCCGTTCAAGATGATTTGTTTGTGTACTGTACTACTCTGTTACCTAACTGGGATGATCAGAATGTCAGGACATGACGGGCCAACTTCTGTCCTTGTTTGGTTGGGAGGTTGGTTCGAAGTGTCGTGATATGATGTGAATCCTAGTAGCGAGCAGAGATCTATTATTATATTCTTTTACTTACTGGTTTAATGCCTCATATCGTGCTTCCTTGCGGTACTTGCTATTAGAGGTCTAACCTCTCTGGTTTTGCATGGCCAGATTTAGAGCCGGTTCCCGAGGACTCAGCTTACTTCTACCTCCAAGATGGTCAACACTAGAGGGATGATCGCAGGAGGACTCGAGTGGATTTTTTACTTCCCCGCTTGTTTTGTTATTTACCTTATACTTTACCGTTTGGCACCGACATGTTAGTCGGATCGTCTTGTACTTACTTTTACATAATTGTAACTAAAGTCAGACTGCAGCTGATAACAATTGTGTATATTTTTGCTACATCAGATCTGGCTATGTTTTGTAAAGCCAGATATCAAGAACATTTTGACAGAGCGTTTGGGATGCCTTACTGCTTTATCTTACATGTTCTCTATTACTGTTTCTTGTTCGAATGGTTGAGACAATAGATGTGAAGTGACCATAGTGAGACCTTTATGTAGTATGCACCCCCTTGTCTGGTTAGACAACATTGATCGTATTATACGGTATTCATCTACCCGTAATACGTAGCTGGCTGAGTCATTCCCCCGCTCTCCAGTATTCTGGTTCTGGGGCGTGACAAGGTTTTAGTGGTGGCCCATGCAGGTCTGATTTCAGACTTGTGGGATATTTTAATTTATAGGATGTCTCAATCACACATGTTTCCCCCTTGATCTCCTGATTCGTATTCTCGATTCTAGCTTGACATTCCGGTATCCTTTGACTTCATTGACCTTCCCTGTCCGACCGTTTGATTATTCTCTTGTCCTTTTTTTTTAGGGGCACCTCGTCCGCATCTGTCAGGATTGGGCAACAACAACAAGGGCAACATGGGCAACCTGACCAGGTTGGTCAGCAACAAGAGCCAGTACAACCTCAAGAGGCTATTCAAGAAGAGGTGATAGTGGAACCAGCAGTTGGACCGCAGTATCCGGAGGTTCCAACACCACCAATAGTTTCCCCTACCCCAGTGGAAGTGGACACACCAGCCCTTCTGGAGATCATGAGAGGGATGATGGCTACTCAGCAACATCAGATGTTAGCCCAGCAGCGCATGCACGCTCAGTTACAAGAGCAGAATGTACTACTTAACCAAGGATTGCAGACAGCTTTGGAAAGAGGGGCAAGGCCAGATTCAGGAGCATCAGCCAGGTTTTGCAAGTACAACCCCCATCGTTTCGAAGGCACGGAGGATGCCATCTCAGCAGATGCATGGCTTAAGGATACTGAGGCTATTCTGACAGCAGCTAAGGTGCCAGCAGAAGAACGTGTGGATCTAGTGAAGCTGTTACTTCAAGATCTCGTACGTGATTGGTGGGAATCAGAGGAGGTAGGCATCAGACGTCCTGTGGCTTGGGACGATTTTACAGCAAGATTCAAGACGAAGTACTATGGAGTTGTGGCGCAATTTGAGCTGCAACAGAAGTTTATCAACCTCAGACAGGCTGGCAAGACTGTAGATGCTTATGCAGCAGAGTTCTGCAGATTAAGTACGTTCGCCCCAGAGATGGTAGCAACAGAGAGCCAGAGGGCTATGAGGTTTCAGCAAGGATTTCATCTTGAACTTTTGCAATTGATAGAGGGGCACAATTACCAAACTTTTGATGAAGTATTGACAGCAACTCGAAGGCATGAGATCACCATTCAGAGGCTTGCGGCAAGGACTGGGGGTCAGAAGAGATCCCACAGTCAGATTGAAGGAGGAGGGGGAGTAGCACCCCGAACAACATCACCATCCCTTGGCATTCGCATTCACGATGTGGCGATACGAGGACCAGTACCACCAAGGCAGCAGCAACAGCATCAGAGGAAGAACCAGCAACCCCCAGCGGGCTGCACTTATTGTGGGAAGATAGGGCACACTAGAGATGTGTGTCGGACATTGAATGGGCATTGTTTGATATGTGGAAACCCAGATCATCGGGTTACCACATGTCCCATGAATTCGAGGTCAGGAGGACCAGTACAACAGTTTTCTACTCTGCCAGCACCAGGGGCAGGGCAGTATCGAGGACCCGCAGTGGCAGTGAGACCATTGGCCCAGCGTCCGTTAATGCCACAGGCTCAGATGTTTCGGCAGCAGGGACCGCCGATGCAACAACACCAGCATAGACCACCCCAGCATCACCAAGGCAGGGGCCAGCGGCAGCACCAGGCTAGGCCGCAGCATGGGAACCAGCAAGAAGGTCGAGGGCAGGCATTCACTCTATCCTTGGAAGAGGCATTGGCATCGGGAGATGTTGTGGCAGGTAACATTCTCGTCGCCTCTTATCCCGCAGTAGCATTGTTTGATTCGGGAGCATCCCATTCATTTATATCTGCACAATTTGCAACACGGCTAGGAATGGAGTTCGAGGCATTGCCAGGAAGGTTGAATATACTCACTGGTAATGGGCTCGTAGGAGTTAGTAGAGTTATTCTAGCATGTAGCGTTGTAGTTTGCGGGCATTCCTTACCCGCCCGGTTGATAGAATTTCCTGTTGGAAATTTCGACGTTATCTTAGGCATGGACTGGCTGAAAGACAGTCATACGACAATAGATTGTCGTAGAGGGAGTGTATCCTTTGACATTCCAGGCATGAAGAGGTTCACCTTAGTCAGATCAGTGGCAACTCAACAAGAGCAGGGAGTAGTGACGGCAATGGAAGAAGTTCAAGTTCCGAAGGTAGTTGAAGAATTTCTGGACGTATTTCCCGAAGAACTTCTAGGTCTACCACCAGTTAGAGATATTGAGTTCAGTATAGAATTGGCACCTGGAACTAAACCGATATCAGATCGGGTTTACAGAATGGCGGATTCAGAGCAGGCCAAGGTATATCAGCACATAGAGGAACTGAAGGAGAAGAAGTTCATCCAAGCTAGCGTGTCACCCTGGGCAGCACCAGTGGTACTTGTGGGGAAGAAGGATGGGTCATCCAGATTATGCATCGATTACAGGAAGCTTAACGCAGCAACAGTGAAGAACAAGTATCCATTACCCAGGATCGATGACTTGTTTGATCAGTTGAGCAGGGCCAGAGTTTTCTCCAAGATAGATCTTCGTTCAGGGTATCATCAAGTGAGGGTTCGGAAGGAAGACATTCCCAAGACAGCATTCAGGTCGAAGTATGGGCATTATGAATTCTTAGTAATGCCGTTTGGTTTGACCAATGCTCCAGCAATATTTATGGATTTGATGAACCGCATCTTTATGTCGTACCTGGATCAATTTGTCGTTGTGTTTCTCGACGACATTCTTGTATATTCAACTAGTGAAGAGGAGCATGAAGACCACCTCAGGAAAGTGTTACAGGTTCTGAGAGAGAACCAGTTGTATGCCAAGCTCAGCAAGTGTGAGTTTTGGTCGGATCATATTTCATTTTTGGGTCACATCATATCAGGAGCTGGAGTAGCAGTGGATCCCAAGAAGGTAGAAGCAGTGGAAAGTTGGCCAGTACCCAAGACCGTAGCAGATGTGCGGAGTTTCTTGGGATTGGCAGAATATTACAGAAGGTTTGTATCAGACTTTGCGAGACTTTCAGCACCCATGACTCGCTTGACACGGAAGGACGTGCCATTTGTCTGGTCGGCAGAATGCCAGGCATCATTTGAGAATCTGAAGCAGAAGTTGATATCAGCGCCTATTCTTACATTGCCAGTTGGACCCGGAGGATTTACAGTATATTGTGATGCGTCAGATAAAGGACTTGGATGTGTCCTCATGCAACATGGGAAGGTGATAGCGTATGCATCTAGGCAGCTTCGAGACCACGAGAAGAATTACCCAACTCATGATTTGGAGTTGGCGGCAGTAGTATTCGCTTTGAAGCTATGGAGGCATTACTTATATGGTGACCGAGTGGAGATGTACACGGACCACAAAAGTCTGAAGTACATCTTTACTCAGAAGGAACTGAACATGAGGCAGAGAAGATGGTTGGAGTTGATCAAGGATTACGACGTGGAGCTTCAGTATCATCCAGGCAAGGCTAATGTGGTAGCAGACGCTCTTAGCAGGAGAGGCGGCACATTTATGTTGACAACACAGAAGCACATTTTAGAAGACCTTCAGGAGATGGGCATCGAGGTTATACTTCCTAGTGATGTAGGAGTTCTGGCGAGTCTACAAGTTCAATCCAACTTGGTAGATAGGATCAAGGCAGCTCAGACACAAGACCCAAGGATTCAGAAGCTTAGTGAAGAATGTGAGTCAGGACTCAGGAAGGAGATTCAAATCCATGAAGATGGTACGCTTAGGTTTGGGTCACGTCTATGTGTGCCTAGTGGAGATATCAGACAGGAGGTTATGGCAGAAGCTCACAGTTCTCAGTATTCCATACACCCTGGAGGGACCAAGATGTACCAAGATATCAAGCAGCACTTCTGGTGGAACGGGATGAAGAGGGAGATGGCTAGATTCGTTTCCCGTTGCTTGGTATGTCAGCAAGTGAAGGCAGAGCAGCAGAGGCCAGCTGGATTATTGCAACCGCTTCCTATCCCGGAATGGAAGTGGGAGCATATTACAATGGACTTTGTGACCGGTTTACCGAGATCCCCAAGTGGTAAGGATGCTATTTGGGTAATCGTAGATCGGCTTACGAAGGTGGCACATTTTCTTCCTTTCAGAGTAGGTCAATCTACGGAGAAGTTGGCAGAATTGTATATGCAGCAGATAGTCAGACAGCATGGGGTCCCAGTCAGTATTGTGTCAGACAGAGATACCCGTTTATATCACATTTTTGGAAGAGCTTACATCATAGCCTGGGTACCAAGTTAAGATTTAGCACGGCTTACCATCCCCAGACAGACGGGCAATCAGAAAGAACAATTCAGACTTTAGAAGACATGTTGCGAGCTTGCACCCTAGATTTTGGAGGATCTTGGGAGAGCCACCTACACTTGGTCGAGTTCTCATAAAACAACAGTTATCAAGCCAGTATCCAGATGGCGCCATTTGAAGCACTATATGGAAAGAAGTGTAGATCGCCACTAGCGTGGGACGATATTGGGGAGAGAAAGATGCTAGGCCCAGAATTGATTGTTCAGACGGTTGAAGTGGTTAAAGGAATTAGAGAGTGACTTCGAGTTGCGCAGGATCGGCATCGTCATTGGGCAGACCAGCATCGTAGGCCGTTAGAGTTTTCTGTTGGGGACCACGTATTCTTGCGGATCTCACCTACCCGTGGGGTCATTAGATTTGGCATTCGCGGGAAGTTGAGTCCTCGATACGTGGGCCCGTTTGTTATTCTTGATCGGGTAGGCGATGTTGCTTATCGTTTATCCCTTCCACCTTCGTTACGAGAGGTGCATGATATGTTTCATGTATCTCAATTGCGAAGGTATGTATCAGACCCAAGCCATGTCCTTGATCATTCTGAGCTGGTTGTTGGTACCAACCTGTCTTACGAGGAACAGCCTGTGCCTATTTTGGACCGAAGAGAGAAGGTACTCAAGAACCGAACAATTAACCTTGTCCGGGTTGCTTGGGGTCATCACTCTTTAGGAGAGTCAATGTGGGAACGTGAGGATGATATCCGTTCACGGTATCCGCACCTGTTTGACTCACAAGGTATATTTTCTTTTGTATACCTTGATTGTCTTAACTCCTCATGCTTGTCACCTTATAAGTAGAATTACTTAATGTTGTAGATTGTTAGATGTAGATACATTACTTGTTATTATCATTGTAGAATGATTGCTTACTCAATTGTTTATACTTAGATTAGTTTAGCTTCGATATTTCTATCATGCTTAGATCTGAAATTCCGAGGACGAAATTTTTCTAAGGAGGGTAGAGATGTCACTTCCCGTTCCCAGAATACGTATTTATTTAATAGTTACCATGTATTATTCTGTATTTAAATTTCTGTAAATTTATGTTAGTTAATTAATCTGCTCTTTAAATTTTCATGTTAATTTATTTCCTGCAATTTTATTTCTGTACTTTATTTCCTGCTTTTATTCCTGCATTTATTTTCTGCTTTTACCTCTTTGCTTTGCTTGCGGGTTGGCCTTGGATGAACCCATTGGACCCGGCCCAATACTCCCACCTACCACCACCCCTTCATTTAAAGCCCAAAACCATTTCTCTCTCTTCATTACTTCTTTCCATTTCACTTCTTCTTCCTCATAACTCTCCCACCAACCTAGAAGAGATAGGCAAGTGCCAACTTGCTTGATGATGGATCCCCATTATTATTGTTCCATCATCTTCCTCATTTGATTCTAAGTCTCTTTAGTACTTAGCATTTTCAATTTCCATGACTTATTTGTTGTAGATCTAAGTTTGATACATTTTCGGATTTCTTAGGTTTTGATCTAGTAAACCTTGTTATCTTCAAGTTTCGATGGTTCCATATTGTAGAGAATTTTGTTCTACCAAATTTTGACCTATGGAAGTCCATATTTGGGCTTGGGATGAAGGATTTATGAAGCTTGGAAGCAATGGCTTCCATGGTTCCCATGGTTCTGTTCTCAGGAAATTCGGAGAAGAAGAACAGTCCCAGCCGCATCAAATCTTTATTTCTCAAGCGCATGGAATTCTTTATTCCCACAGCGCATCAAATCTTCATTCCTCAGCGCATGAGATTTATTTCCCACAGCGCATCAAATCATCACTTCCCAACAGCGCATGAGTTATTTATTTCCCAATCACTTCTCACAGCCAAGGCGCATGAGTTATTTATTTCCCAATCACTTCTCACAGCCAAGGCGCATGAGTTATTTATTTCCCAATCACTTCTCACAGCCAAGGCGCATGAGTTATTTATTTCCCAATCCTTTCCCTCAGGCGCATGAGTTTATTTATTTCTCAATCCTTTCCCTCAGGCGCATGAGTTTATTTATTTCCCACAGATTCCCTCAGGCGCATGAGTTTATTTATTTCCCATAGCTTCCCTGAGTTTATTTATTTCTCACAGCCACCTTCCTCAGGCGCATGAATCTATTTACTTCCCAATTATTTCCTCAGGCGCATGGATTATTTATTTCCCAATCTCATCTCACAGCTGCTTTCCCATAAGCGCATGAGTTTATTTATTTTCCAATCTCATTCCTCAGGCGCATGGATTATTTATTTCTCAATCTTATTCCACAGTGCATGATATTTATTTCTCACAGCCGCATTCCTCAGGCGCATGGATTATTTATTTTCACAGCGCATGAGTTTAATTATTTCCCAATCATTTCCCTCAAGCGCATGATATTATTTATTTCTCAACCTTTCCCACAGCGCATGAGATTCTTTATTTCCCAATCATTCCCCACAGTGCATGAGATTTATTTATTCCCCAATCATTTCCCACAGCGCATGAGATTCTTTATTTTCCAAACATTATTTATTTTCCAATGTTTATTTTTCGAATTTGGCATTAATTAACATTGATTGTTATCTTGATTAATTATTGATCATGCGTTCCTAGATGGAACTAAGAGACTGGCTAGTCGTCTTATTGAAATGAATGAATGAGACACGTTCATATTAAGTATGAAGTACTATAATCGATTGGCCAATCCCGAATCTTGACATACAGGCATACATGCAGGCTTCAATTTATTTATTTATTTATTTTACTATAAAAGAAGCATGTGTACTTTATGGTCAAGACATGATTGTTCCGTGGTTAGTTTGGATTGTTGCATTACGCTATGTAAGACCTACAACCTAACCGCACGGGCATCGTTGTAGAGTTGTGCATATCGTACCCTGTACGAGAGTACTCATTTGAATGACCATAATCCACGGCATGGAATTTTATTTAACCTAGAAGCTACTAAGTTAAATAAAACAATGATTGCATGGAGAGAATGGATTCCCGAGTTCTTACATGGCAGCCCCCTTGGGACGAGTAGTACCCGACGGGCCGGCTAGTTTCCACAGATACTGTAAATCTGCCACACGGGCAGGGAACAGTATCTGCTTTTATTATTATGGTATATTGTATATTGACGGGCGTCCTGCTAGGACTCGTCTAATTCATGCATGGCGCACATGATTGACTGGATAGACTAGCCTTGCTCGCACATAGTAAGAACTGAGGAATCTTTATTGTATTATTTCAGGATAACTTGGGACTCACAATAGCAAGCCGTAGAATTTGATTGGCCGTTCAAGATGATTTGTTTGTGTACTGTACTACTCTGTTACCTAACTGGGATGATCAGAATGTCAGGACATGACGGGCCAACTTCTGTCCTTGTTTGGTTGGGAGGTTGGTTCGAAGTGTCGTGATATGATGTGAATCCTAGTAGCGAGCAGAGATCTATTATTATATTCTTTTACTTACTGGTTTAATGCCTCATATCGTGCTTCCTTGCGGTACTTGCTATTAGAGGTCTAACCTCTCTGGTTTTGCATGGCCAGATTTAGAGTCGGTTCCCGAGGACTCAGCTTACTTCTACCTCCAAGATGGTCAACACTAGAGGGATGATCGCAGGAGGACTCGAGTGGATTTCTTACTTCCCCGCTTGTTTTGTTATTTACCTTATACTTTGCCGTTTGGCACCGACATGTTAGTCGGATCGTCTTGTACTTACTTTTACATAATTGTAACTAAAGTCAGACTGCAGCTGATAACAATTGTGTATATTTTTGCTACATCAGATCTGGCTATGTTTTGTAAAGCCAGATATCAAGAACATTTTGACAGAGCGTTTGGGACGCCTTACTGCTTTATCTTACATGTTCTCTATTACTGTTTCTTGTTCGAATGGTTGAGACAATAGATGTGAAGTGACCATAGTGAGACCTTTATGTAGTATGCACCCCCTTGTCTGGTTAGACAGCATTGATCGTATTATACGGTATTCATCTACCCGTAATACGTAGCTGGCTGAGTCATTCCCCCGCTCTCCAGTATTCTGGTTCTGGGGCGTGACAATTTTTGTTTTGTTTTAGGGTCTCGTATAATGTTCAAATTTTGTATATATGTCTCTATTTTGAACGAGATCAGTCCAAGCCAACGGTTAGGACGAGACCATAACCTTCTTATGGACAATATAAAGACATAAATGTAACTTTTTAATATTATATGAGATCCTAAAACTAAATAACCCTAAGATTAAAACAAACTCAATAGTGTGAGGGTTAATATATATAGAATCTTTTCAACCATTTGCAGAAGTTGATTGAGGGTTTATATTTAAATTAGTTAGATTCACGCAATCCATATATTATACTTAATATGTTTAAAATTAATGTGTGTCAAAGAATTCAAATTTAGATTAATTCAATATCATGTTAAAATTCATGTCCTTTATGTCAACTAGAAGAGTATTAATGAGACTTTAGAGGGAAAATTTATGAAATGTCCAAAAACTAAAAAAGTTTCATGAAAAACCCACCGCTAAAAAACTTTCATCGCGTGCCCAGAATTAGAGAAACTTATCCATAGCGGATTCCAAATGACCCTTTTACCCTTCTAATTTATTCAAAGCACCCGCGAAACATACTCTTCAAAAAAAAGATTTCGATTCTTCATCCTCTTCGTTACGCTGCTCACTTTCTATTCTTCCTCTTCTTCGATATGCTGCTCACTTTCGAATCTAGGTTTTCTTCTCAAAAATCTTTCCATGTCAAAACGGAGGTCAAAACATCATTTTTTTGCGATTCTAAAATTTCAAAAGTCCGTCTAACAAAAATTTTGTTACTTTCAGGCTCCTCGAAAATACGCTCGTTTTGCGACAAACCGGGCCTCGTTTCGATCTCCCAGTCAAAAGTTATGACTTTCCAAACTTTCAACTCGCCATTCTCCGTGGTAAAATCACGGAGAATGGCCATTTCTAGTGTTAAAACGCAGGAGAATAGTCATTCTCCGTACTAAATGACGGAGAATAGCCATTCTCCGTACTAAATGACGGAGAATGGTCATTATCCGTGTCAAAACCACAAAAATTGCCATTCTCCGTGGTAAAATCACGGAGAATAGTCATTCTCCGTGATGTTAACACGGATAATAATCATTCTCCGTGATCTTTACACGTAGAATGGACATTCTCCGCTATTTTTTACAACGGAGAATGGTCATTCTCCGTCTTTTTCGACACGGAGAATGATCATTCTCCGTGATATTAACACGGAGAATGACCAATCTCGTGTTGACATGGAGGAGAATGGTCATTCTCCGTATTGAAAAAGACGGAGAATGACCATTCTCCGTGTTAAAACCACGGAGAATAGCTATTCTCCGTACTAAAATGACGGAGAATGGCCATTCTCCGTCACTTTACCACGGAGAATGGTCATTCTCCGTGATATTAACACGGATAATAATCATTCTCCGTGATCTTTACACGGAGAATAGACATTCTCCGTCATTTTTTATAACGGAGAATGGTCATTCTCCGTCTTTTTTGACAGGAAGAATGGTCATTCTCCGTGATATTAACACGGAGAATGACCAATCTCGTGTTAACATGGAGGAGAATGGTCATTCTCCGTATTAAAAAAGACGGAGAATGACCATTCTCCGTGTTAAAACCACGGAGAATAGCTATTCTCCGTACTAAAATGACGGAGAATGGTCATTCTCCGTCACTTTACCACAGAGAATGGCATTCTCTGTGTTAAAACCCATAGAAAATTGTCATTCTCCGTGGTTTTTAACACGGAGAATGCCATTCTCCGTGGTTTTTAAAACGGAGAATAGTCATTCTCCATCATTTTAGCACGGATAATGGTCATTCTCCGTGGTGGAGAATGGTCATTCTCCGTGGTTTTAACACGGAGAATATATTTTTTTTAGAAAAATTTTGTCAGGAATAAAGAGTTTCGTTCTTCTTTCAAAACGATGATAATTTTATGGAAAAGAAGAAGAAAGATCTTCTCTCCACAATTGACCTAATCGTCGGAAAACTTCAAATGTCTCCACGATGAAGATGATGATGATGGTGATGATGATGACGAGCGATGATCTGAGTTCGACTGAAGAAAAGTACACCGAACTACGAACGATCTTTACGATCTCTGCTGAAGATGAGAGCAATGGAATTCAGATTTCTCGTGAAGAAGAAGAAGACGAAAATTGCAATCCAGATCTGAGTTTTTTGAATTCAAATACATATAGATGACCAATTCGCGCGGAGAGATAGTTTCGGTATTATAAAAATAGCAGTTTCCAGCGGATGGCATCTAAAAGGGAATCTTGGAATATTTAACGTGAAAATACTTAATTCTGGGTATTTCTTAAAAATTCATCCAGCGGGTGGGCATTTCATAAAAGCCCATCCCGAAATTGGGTTTCTCAGCAATTTCCGGAATTAATATTTAGACTATTCTAAAGAGATTTGAACTTAGTTTGGTAGTACATAAGTAGATAAACTGTGCTTACCTATATATTTAAAGTTGTATCTTGGTTAATTATAGAAAAAGAATCCTTATTGCACCGAGGTTTGTAACTCGGACGGATTGGGTCGGACTTGAGGTCAATCCGAGTCCAACTCGATGAATCAAAAGCCTAGTTTGAGCACAAGCCCGTCCCGACTGTAGGAACCCTAGAGGGGGGGTGAATAGGGTCAAGCTAACTAATCAAGCACTTAGCACAAGCTAATTGGCAATTTAAAAATATAAGTGCAAGAGAAGAAGCAAACACAATACCGACACCCGATGTATCCTGGTATCCTCCTAAGAGGCAGTCCAGTCCCGGAACTCTCTCCGGCTTTAATCCACTATTTGAGCAAATAGTTACACACGAGTTTGGATCCGAAGAACTCGCCAACTTCTTACACAAGAGCTTTAATCCGAAGGGCTCTCCGACTTCAACCGAGAGTTTGGATACGAAGACTCCCCAACTTCAACCGAGAGTTTGGATACGAAGACTCTCCAACTTTAATCTTTCACAATAGGTTTTGATCTCCTTATTTAATAGGATGAAGATCTCACTTTTCAACTCAATAACTCTAACACAATTTATAGATGGCAAATGAAGGCTTTGTAGAGTTGTATGTGGATAAGCTTTGGTGGTTTGGAAATTTTTAGGCTCAAAGCATCAACCTTGAATGAAGGGGTTCAAGGCTATTTATAACCAAAGCATTGAAAAGCGCTCAATGCAACTTTTCAGTCCACGAACCGGCATACCGCCGGTATGATCCGGCATACCGGCGGTATACCGGTCTGGGATTGCAACGGCTAGAAATATAGCCGTTGGGATCATTAACGGCTGGAAATCCGACCGTTGGAATTTCAATGTTTCGGAAGCGGTATACCGTCGGTATGGACCGATATACCGTCGGTATGCCGGTTTTGTAAACAGAAACTTTCTGTGAACAAAAACCGGTATACCGTCGGTATACACCAGTATACCGTCGGTATGCCGTTTTCCACCAAAAATGATCATGGGCTATTTCTGCCCTAGCTTTCGATTTTGCCATCCATTTCTTGTGTTTACAATTATTCCTAGGACTCATTACAGACTCCAGATATACTAAGGCAGGTGCAGGCTTCTTCAGAGTCTTGAAATGATGATGGCACGGCTTAGCTTCTTCCTTTGATAGGTGTTGGCTTTTTTCCTTGGCGGCAGCTGTCCAAAGATATCCAGTTTGTAAAAACTGAATACCTTTCGGGAGCTTCGCCCCCGAACCCCCGACGAGGGGCGCTGCCCCCTCGACCCCCGTCCGCTGACCGGGCAGCGGAACCCCCGGTGCGTGGCTCCAGAGATGTCGTCGGGTGGTTCAGAGAAATCTTGTGGGATCCGTCGTCTTTGGCCCACCATGATTTCTTCATTGCATATGTCCACATTGATCTTGCTTATTGCTTTTCTGCATGTACATGTTAGACGAACAAAGCAATATACATAGTAGCAAGTATGATAAATTAAAGCACATTAGGACTATGCAAAGTTTAAGTATAAGTGCTAAGGTGATGGCATAAATGTTAGTGATATCATAATGATTAAACTTAATTGAATGACCACAATCAAAAACATAGTTTTGATTTTGGCAACCCAATTAAATTTAAGATAGATAAGCTCATATTACTAAGAAGTAAACCAATGGGCACATATCACCAAAGATATAAGTATAAGTAGAAATGCTATAGTGATAGTATGAAGATTAGTGATAATGAAATGCTAAACTTAACAGATTAACCATATTCAAAAATATGATACAATCATTGGGCCAACACCGACCTCGGGTTCAACATATGAAGTCCAAGACCAAGTCCGGAGGATCGGGTTTGGCTCGGGTTGAACTCGGGTTGGGTCGGGTCCATTGGATTTATCGGGCTCTAATATACTAATTAAAATAATTTTATACAAAAGTAATATTAAACACATAATCAAATAGCAATTAAGTTTTGATCATTACAAAATACAAACTGAAAAAAGATTTAGGATAAAGAATTGAAAAGTTTGGATGAAGAAATTTAGGATTTACACTTTTTATTTAAGAAGTATGGCAAAAAATATATATATATATATATATATATATATATATATATATATATATATATATATATATATATATATATATATATATATGGAAGCGGATCAAAAGCCCCCCATTAGAAAACCCCTAAAAAATCCCTCACTCTCAGCCGTCCATTTAATGTTAATATTAATATTAATATTAATATTAATGTTAATATTAATATTAATGTTAATATTAATGTTAAATACTAAAATTAACATTAAACTTAACATTAACATTAACATTAATATTAACATTAACATTAACATTAATATAAAAATAAAAATAAAAATTAATATTAATATTAACATTAATATTAACATTAATATTAATATTAACATTAATATTAACATTAAATGGACGGCTGAGAGTGAGGGGGGTTTTAGGAGATTTTCTAAGGGAGATTTTGATCCGCTCCCTATAAGTCGAGTTTCGGGTTCTTCGGGTAGCCCGACACATGAACTCGAGCCCAACCCGATTTATGATCGGCTTCAAATATTTGAACCCAACCCCGAGTCCGAACCCGAGTATCTTCAACCCTAACCCAACCCATTATCGGGTTCACCCGATCGGGCTCGAGTTTAGCCCGCTCTAATTGCACCTCTAATTGCGCCCAAGTCCCTTAAGCAACCTTATTTTTACTAAAGTACCCTGAATTCTTCTTATTTGCTCAGTAGTCCCTCGGATCATAGGAAATGTTTCTAAAGTCATTTCACTCCTAATTAGTATAAATACCGATTTAATAATATAAAAGGTCATCTTATCGAAATTTGATACAATCATATGGTTAGCTCGTCATACAATTTCATCTGCAAGGAAGCTTCTTCTATCTGCATCCAATATTTCATACTCTTTTGTTCGAAGATCTGGCAATGTATGTGCCCATCAACTGGCTTCATATGCTTTGCTGTTTAATCCTGTAAATATTCTTACTGTTCATTCTAGCATTCCTCCTTGTATTTCTGAGGCTGTGGAAATGGACATTTCACTTTGTAATTTGAATATTTGAATGAATGGATATGCTGTTTTTCTCAAAAAATATATATATATAAAAGGTCTTGTCTTCTCAATTTTCTTTCTCCTCCCCCCCCCCCCCCCCCCCCCCCCCCCCCCCCCCAGGCCACCAAGGGAACATATCAAAATTGTCACAAAAAAATATGCTCAATTGATCAAATATTTATTTATTTTATTTTATTTATTTTAGAGGTGTTCGACGTTTGAGAATTTGTGCACGCTTTATTGCATATCTTTTGGGTCTACTGTTTCTAACTCCCATTATTTTATAATGGAAGGAATAATAAGTTCCGGTAGCTCGTTCCATTTATCTTCCACCATTCAGCCATGATCTTGTACCTCTCCTCGGTAACTATAAAAGTTACTCGAGTTCGATATCAAATATTTATTTGTATTTCTTGTGAGTTAAGTAAAAGAGACTCACAACTCGTAAGTGTTAGTTGTTAGGGATTTAAGATACTGAAAAAAGAAAATTAGGATTTGAATGACTTAAATGTAAAATTAGAGTAGATATAGCCTATAGGGGACTTTTATGTATATGATGTTAATGGAGAAGATTGTTTAAGCTTTGATTTATTTTATGTATTTTTTCCCTTATTATACATTGTTATTCACGTCATAACAAGAGAAACAAACACCTTGCCTTCGTTGTGTAATGTAGAATGGATCTTTGTTGTCTCAATCATTCCATGTCAATGTAATTTTATAATATAGAACGTTAAAGATCATGAAATAAAACTATGTAAATGTGAGTAAAAATTAGAAATTTATGTTAAGTTTTATATAAGAAAAATGTTTTTCTCACGAGCTTCAGGCTGATCCACTCTTCAATGGGTGGCATCATACAGGTTAAGGTGTCTATCGAGCCGTGTCGGGCTGACATGGGCCTAGAGGATTTGACCGATTTTGGGTCGGGGTGGATCAGCCCGAGGAGGAGGCTGGGCTGCAGGGGTGAGCAAAAAACGCTTTTGGACCGTAAACCGATCCGAACCGACCCGAAATAACGTTTCGGGTCGGGTTCAAAAAATAGGTGTCGGATATCGGTTTTTAAAACCAGTACATTGGTTTTTTCGGTTCTGGTCGCGGTTTTTGGATACGGTTTTGGACCCGAACCGAAAACCGAATTAGCAGATGCAATTACATTTGTACCCCGTAACTTTGTATATATAGAAAAGGAAAAAAACCTAACCCTAAGCATTCTCTCTCCTCTCCTCATA
The DNA here is from genome assembly GCA_029216955.1 of Iris pallida. Taxonomy (NCBI): domain Eukaryota; kingdom Viridiplantae; phylum Streptophyta; class Magnoliopsida; order Asparagales; family Iridaceae; genus Iris; species Iris pallida. The sequence continues at coordinate 13,332,829 of JANAVB010031216.1, read as the reverse complement.
TTATTTGGGGGCGCTGCTCCTCCTCTCAGTTCCTGGAGAGAACTCCTCTCTCTTTCGACTCTCTCCTCTCATCACTAACTTTTTTGGAGCTCCTCCTCCTCTCAGTTCTTGCATAAATGCAACCGAAGTGGATCTTTTTCATTTTTTTAACCAATTTGTGAAGAATATTCAATTTTTTAATGATTTCTTTTGATTTTTTGGATTTTAAACTCTCAGTTCTCTCTGGAACTCCTATCTCTTCTCATCAGTGCAACCAATGTGATTTTTTTTTCCTTTCATTTTTTGTGAAGAATATGCACACAAAAAAAATGTTCTCTTTCCATCTTTTGGATTTTACTGTTTTGTATGTTTTGATTTTCGATGTTCATGTATGGATCTATTGAGAAGTTCATTTGTAAATCTATCTTCTATGTTCTAAAATGGGTTCAAAAAAGGAGTTACTTTATTAGTAGGTCTGAAGAATAGAAATATAGGAGAAATGGCTCACCTCTTTTTTCCTTTGTTAATAAGGTTTATGGTATTATTTTAATCTCGTGAAGTTGGAAGAAATGTTGATGAAGAATCAAGAAACTTTATGCATTGTTTTTTGCAAATCTATATTACATTGACATATAGAGAAAGAAGTTTAACTTCTTGTTAAATATATGATATGCAATCTCTTGTTTACTGCTAGTTGGAAGCAGCTATTAATTGATGGCTCGATCCATGGTCCCCAAAACTGAACCGACCAAAAACCGAATCGGTTTTTTCGGTTTTTCTACAGAACGGTTCGGTTTACGGTTTTATTAAAACCGGTTCTCAGTTTTTTCGGTTTTTTGAAACCGAACCGTTGCTCACCCCTAGCTGGGCAGGGTCAGGTGGGCCGAGGAAACGTAATCCAAACCCAGTCCGTCCTAGAATCCGGGAAGGAACGGGTGGGTTTTATCGGCTGGCCCAGAACTATTCCGGATTGGCTCGCGGGAAATGTAAAAAAAAAGTCAAAGTAAAAGCAAAAAAATTAGAATTTAAATATATGCTTATGAAAAACTAATTAAAATAAATTAAATTTATTAAATTTATTAATTTTAGAAATTTAATATATCATTTCTTTTATTTTCTAAATTGAAAAATAAAAACTACATGTTGTGATTTGGATAGACCCAAATATGGATGCCCTTTATCCTTACCCACAACAAACTCTATCACATTTTCTCTAAATATGTTATCAATGAGAAAAGCTACGTACAACTTTTCTGGCTACCAATTTCTTTTCTTTCTCTCTCGTTTTCATAACATGTTATCAGCACTATTACTCGAGGAGCTTCAAATCGTCCGGAAAAGAGAGGTGCACGAACGCTCGAGAATCTCCAGGTCACCGAAAATTTGACTTTTGTGTTGGTGTTTTTTTGCCTTTGGACTAGAAAAGATAGTCCCACATCGACTACACCAAATGGTGAGTATCTCAATATAATGCATTGCTTGTGTTGAGGTATGCACATAAGGTGTAGTGGGACACAAGTTTGTGCCATGTGGGAGTATTTTCCTAGAAGAAAAAAGGATTAAATCCAACAAGGATGCACGTTAATTTTGGTTGTGCGGACTCGGACACGGACTCCAGGATGTCTCGTGCATGCACGGGAGTGTTCGGGGGGTAGGCGTGGACTGGCACACTTCTATGCTGATTGTGGGATGATCTAAAATATCAAACTCTATTTTTGAGTATTGGTATTTTAGTCCCACATCGGATAGGAGAAGAGGTGAAGTCTCAACTCCACTCTATAAATAGAGCCCCTTGGCCTCCTTTGAAAGATGTACCAAGAAGAGAGTTGAGGGAGTCTATTAAGTCCAGGAAGCCCGTTCAAGTCTCAAATATTGACTTACGAGCGTTCCAGAAGTTCTTCGTGAACTTGCTGGTTCCTGGAAGCTGTTCGTGCTCGTGTGGGGCGAATAAAGCTTTGAGCAACGGTGGTTCATTCACCCCAGCATCTCATTCTCGCCTGTCATCGCTGCTGTTGCCTTTTTCAGTAACTTCTTTTTAGAAGCTCTACTGCCGATAGTTGCTTGCACAAAGTCTCTTTAGATTTTTTGTGTATTACGTAGAATCTTTTTAGATCCTCGTAATTCAGAATCCTCCAGGATCTCTGTTGCACATCTTCTTTAAGGTGCGGCATTTGAAACGTTGTGTGTACAATTGTTTCAGTTTCAGAATTTTCCATCAAAAATTGTGCCTCGGCACTAACAATCTCAAAGCTTTATTGAGAAGATGGATAATTCTCGTGCTTCGCTCATCGATACCGGCTTTAACAAGTTGAAAAAATTCGATGGAGAACACTTCCAGATATGGAGACGAAAGGTCACTTTAAATCTTCAACTCGTGAATGTTGATCACGTGCTGTCAGAAGAAGAACCGATCGTTCTGGATCTGCTGCGGCTGTGGCCGCTGCTACGACCAAGCAAGCGAAGTGGAAGAGAGAAAACAGCATATGCAAACTACTGATACTCAATTCCATGGAAGACTCTCTGGCAGAGTCCTACTCCAAGAAGACATCTGCCAAAGAGATATGGGACTCCTTGAAAAAGCTCTATGAAGATGACGAGAACCGGTCCAAGATCTTCATGGTAGAAAAATATCACAAATGGACCTTCGAAGACGAGAAGGCGATGCTGTCCCAAGTGAAGGAGTTTCTGAAGTTGCGTCAGAAAATAGAAGACGAGAACATGCCCCTCGTCGACAAGTTTGTCGTTGGAGGGATCGTCACGAAACTTCCTACAGAATGGAGCAACTTCTATGCAAGGATGCATCGAAAGAAGATGGAAATTAGCTTGGAAGATTTCTTGCAAGAGATCCATGTTGAGGACGAGATGCGCTCTCAACAGAAGATGGATACTCTGTCCAAACAACTGGTGAAGGCAAATCTGGTCCAAACCAGAGAGTACCAGGGGAAGCAGGCTGCTTCTCATCGCAAAAAGAAGGACTTCACGAATCTGAAAGTGAAGGGTCCTACTTTCAAGCAGCAGAAGTCCAAGTCCCATGTGACTTGCTTCAATTGTGGCAAGAAGGGCCACTACAAATTCGAATGCAAGTCCAAGCCCAAAGAACAAGGTGAGCCTAGTAAGGTTTCTATGATTACTAATCTAGTTGCCATGATAGCACAGATTGCAACTGTGGGGGCTGACTTGGACTGGCGGATAGACACTGGTACGACCTGCCATGTCTGTTCAGACAAAGACTGTTTCGTCTCTTATGAGCCAACTTCAGAGAAGGTCATAATGGCAAACCAGGCAAAAGCTGAAGTACTGGGGATCGGGACGGTGGAGCTGAAACTCACATCGGGGAACACTCTGACGCTTCAAGGTGTGAAGCATGTTCCAGTAATTGCTAAGAACCTGATCTCTGGAAGTCTGCTCTGCAACGCAGGCTTGAGGATGGACATCTATGCTGGCCAGTTGGTGATGTCCAAGAATGGTACATTCTTCGGGAAAGCTTTCCAAACTGAAGGAATGTACAAGATTCAGCTTGTTGTAACCCAGCATGATAATATAAATGCAATCACTTTTTCTGATTATTCTCTTGAGTTGTGGCATAATAGGCTAGGACATGTTCATTGTAAAAAGATTAACAGAATGTCTAGTCTAGGACTTATCTCCAAGTGTGGGGGTAAGGTAGAGAAATGCGAAGTATGTGCTCAGACGAAGATCACAAAAAAACCCTTTCACAGGGTCCATCGAAGCACAGATCTTCTGGAGTTGGTTCACTCAGATATCTGTGACTTCAAACAATTCTCTACAGAGGCCGGGATGAAGTATTTCATTACTTTTATCGATGACTTCTCAAAGTATGCTTTCGTCTACTTGCTCAAGTCTAAAGACGAAGCATTCAAGAAATTCAAGGAGTTCAGGGCCGAGGCTGAGCGGCAAACTGGACAACAACTCAAGAGGTTAAGGAGTGATCGAGGCGGGGAGTATCGGTCTCATGAATTCTTATCATTCTGCAAAGAACATGGAATCATCAATGAGACAACGGCTCCGTACTCTCCTCAATCCAACGGAAGTAGCAGAAAGGAAGAACAGAACGTTGACAGAGATGATGAACTCTATGCTGTTGACTGCGGATCTTCCAAAGTGTTACTGGGGAGAAGCTGCACTAACGGCAACGTTCAACAGAGTGCCATATGCAAATTTCGACATAACTCCTCATGAACTCTGGTTCAAAGTCAGACCTAACTTGAATGTCATTCGAGTGTGGGGGTGTCTGGCTTATGTGAAGCTCCCGGATCTGAAGATTCAGAAGCTGGGGACAAGGACTACGAAGGCGATCTTCTTGGGGTATGCCGAGAAGAGTGATGCTCGGAGATTCCTTGATATCGAGTCAAACCATATCATCGAATCTCGCGATGCTGAATACTTTGAAGACAAGTTTGCAAAACACAAGAATATTGTTCTCGCGGATCTTCCGGAGAATGATGAGGGTACAAAGCAGACAGAAGTCTTTAATGAACCAGTAGTCCAAGATGAAGCTGTCGTCAAGGAGACACCAGCTGAACCAGAACTCGCTGAGCCGTCAACTAAGCGAATGAGGAGGCCGAAAGACTTCGGAGATGACTTCGTCACCTATCATGTGGAAGCAGATCCGCTTACCTATGATGAGACGATGAAGACCAGAGATGCTATATTCTGGAATGAGGCGATAGACAACGAGATTGACTCAATCACCTCCAACAACACATGGGTATTGGTTGACCTGCCATAAGGAGCAAGACCCATCGGATGCAAATGGATCTTCAAGAAGAAGATGAAAGCAGATGGAACCATTGACAAGTTCAAGGCCAGGCTAGTGGCCAAGGGGTTTGCTCAGAAGCAGGGGATCGACTACTTTGACACTTATGCTCCAGTAGCTCGGATGACAACCATCAGATTGTTAATTGCCCTAGCAGCAATACACAAGCTGGTGATACATCAGATGGATGTGAAAACGGTATTCCTTAATGGCGAGCTGACCGAAGAGATCTACATGCAACAACCAGAAGGTTTTGTCGTCAGAGGTCTGGAAGACAAAGTCTGCAAGTTGATGAAGTCTCTGTATGGTTTGAAACAAGCTCCCTAAATGTGGCATGAGAAGTTTGACAAGGTGATAAGGTCAAATGGCTACAGGGTCAGTGAAACAGACAAGTGTGTCTATAAGAAGTTTGCTGACGGAAGATGAGTAATCGTATGTCTTTACGTGGACGACATGCTAATCCTAGGTACGGATTTAAGCTGCGTCACAAAGACAAAGAAATTTCTCTCGACCAAGTTTAGTATGAAGGACTTGGGGGATGCCGACGTAATCATGGGGCTCAAGATCATCCGGACAAGCACTGGAATAGCGCTGTCACAATCTCATTATATTGAGAAGATGTTCACTCGCTACGGGTATCAAGATCTTCCTTTTATTGATACACCATACCGGAGTGATCAGAAGCTGGAGCCAAATTTGAGGGAAAGCATCAGGCAGTTGGAGTATGCTAGCGTCATCGGAAGCTTGATGTACGCTACTACTGCCACAAGGCCTGACATAGCTTTTGCAGTGGAAATGCTAAGTCAGTTCACTAGCAATCCAGGCGTTGAGCACTGGAAAGCTGTGAAGCGTGTTATGAGATATCTCAAGAAAACTCAGACATATGTACTTTTCTACAGCGGAGATCCGTCAGTAGTGGAAGGCTTCAGTGATGCTAGCTGGTGTTCAGATATGGAGAGCGAGTATTCCACAGGTGGATTCGTATTCGCCATGGACGGAGCTGCTATATCGTGGAAGTCGAAGAAGCAGACTATGTTATCTCGCTCCTCCATAGAATCTGAATTCTTTACATTGGATGCTGCTGCAGATGAAGCAGAGTGGCTTCGGGAGCTCATGTATGATCTTCTGGTAGTTGGGGCTCAGATACCGGCAATACCGATATACTGTGACAACCAGGCGGCAGCAGTGGCATTAAATGACCTCTTCAACGGAAAGAAGAGGACTGTGCGGTTGAAGCACGGGACAATACACGATCTCATCAAGAGGGGTGTTATTGCAGTAATTGATGTTCGGAGTCAGGAGAACCTGGCGGATCCGTTCACCAAGGACCTCAAGCGCCAGCTGGTCGATGACACAGCTTGTAAAATGGGCTTGAAGTTATTCTGATATTGTGTTATTACAATCCTACCATAAAGTTTTATGCTATTAGTTCAAAGAGAAATCTACTAGGCATCTAGCTTTTGGTTCAAGGGAGGACTATTAACCAGAAGAATATCAAGAACGGTGGGTACTTGTCCTCTGTGACATGGAGAGGTTACGGACCTACAACCACTGTTTTCTACTGTTGTTTTCTGCGGAAAACGGATCCTGTGGGAAGGTTGGCTTAAATGTCTTAATGAGTTCTCAGGCAGAGTGAATGCCTAGAGTGCTTTACAGGAAGCACGGTAGTGCAGCACTACAAGGAGTGTAACTCCATGCTACAGTGAGGTAAATTCACCATGAGGTTCCCAGGTAGGGGTAATGCCTCGGCTTTGCAAGCCAAGTCACAGCGGAGTAGCACCGCAAATAGGCAGGTAGCCTAATGTTGTATGATAATCGTAATAAAAAAAGGTAGACAGCACTACAAAGAGGACGATGTCCTCATGTTACAGTGGCATGACACCACGAAGAGGTACCAGGTAAGGTTAAGCCTCGGCTTTGCAAGCCATGTCATAGCAGCGTAACACCGCACGGAAGCACAAGGCTTCATGCTGGATAGTTTGGCACTACAAAGAGGCCTGTGACCTCATGCTACAGTAGTATGACACTACAATGAGGTACCCAGGTGGGGTAAAACCTCGGCTTTAAGCCATGTCATAGCGGCGTAGCACCGCAAAGAAGCGCAATGCTTCATGCCATGACTCTTTATAAAGAACTCACCTATAGTGTATGGACAGAGATATCAGGCCGTCTCTTGAGGGTAAACTTGTAGACGCCCAAAAATTATACACTGAAACCAGGCTGGCACAAGGCCTTCAATGTGCAGCCAGAAGCACAGTTGATGTCATTATGTGAGTAGGAAGAATTGCAGTTATGGTGTAGAATCAAAGGCTTAGTCCATTCTTGTATCATGCTGTTAGTTAACCTATGCGGGAAGATTCAAGTCGTAGCGACATCTCTCCTAATGTATGATGGGCAGTCACTGTGGGGAACGCTCAACCCATATATTGAGATATGTGGGAGATTGCTGGTGTTTTTTGCCTTTGGACTAGAAAAGATAGTCCTATATCGGCTACACTAAATGGTGAGTATCTCAATATAATGCATTGCTTGTGTTGAGGTATGCACATGAGGTGTAGTGGGGCACAAGTTTGTGCCATGTGGGAGTATTTTCCTAGAAGGAAAAAGGATTAAATCCAACAAGGATGCACGTTAATTTTTGTTGTGCGGACTCGGACTCGGACACGGACTCCAGGATGTCTCGTACATGCACGGGAGTGTTCGGGGGGTAGGCGTGGACTGGCACACTTCTATGCTGATTGTGGGATGATCTAAAATATCAAACTCTATTTTTGAGTATTGGTATTTTAGTCCCACATCGGATAGGAGAAGAGGTGAAGTCTCAACTCCACTCTATAAATAGAGTCCCTTGGCCTCCTTTGAAATATGCACCAAGAAGAGAGTTGAGGGAGTCTGTTAAGTCCAGGAAGCCCGTTCAAGTCTCAAATATTGACTTACGAGCATTCCAGAAGTTCTTCGTGAACTTGCTGGTTCCTGGAAGCTGTTCGTGCTCGTATGGGGCGAATAAAGCTTTGAGAAACGGTGGTTCATTCACCCCAGCATCTCATTCTCGCCTGTCATCGCTGCTGTTGCCTTTTTCAGTAACTTCTTTTTAGAAGCTCTACTGCCGATAGTTGCTTGCACAAAGTCTCTTTAGATTTTTTGTGTATTACGTAGAATCTTTTTAGATCCTCGTAATTCAGAATCCTCCAGGATCTCTGTTGCACATCTTCTTTAAGGTGCTGCATTTGAAACGTTGTGTGTACAATTGTTTCAGTTTCAGAATTTTCCATTGAAAATTATGCCTCGGCACTAACATTTTGTTCAATTTGTCTTCGACCGAGTAAGTTTATAAAACTTATATTTTCAAACCTAGATTGCATAATTTTGCTACGCTTGATTAAATGGAAATATTATCAATATCTAGTCCTACCAGAATCAAAGTTGTTAAATATTTAAGGAAAAAAAAAGTTTGGTGATCCTGTAGAACTATGATTATAGGATTGGTACACATTTTGAATTTTAGAGATCTTTCATCGAATATGTTTGTGAATTACTGTTGTAAGCTCTCCGCAACATATGTGCAACAAAATTGTCATCTAGTGTCAATGTTTAGAATCTTTTCCGGCCTTTGTGAGTATAACAAAGAGTACTCTGGCAACGTTGCTTATGTTGGCCATAAACATTGGACTATATTTTATGTTTTTTGGTTGGGATGATCATTAGATTTAAAGCAACCTTTAAAATAAAATGATTTTATGAAAGATAATACCCGATTGACTATTAGTATTATAGTTTTATTTGAAATTGGTAAATGTTTATAATTCGTGCATCTGTCTTTTTCGGAATGCTTGTACTGGATTTGATTATGCAATTCATAATTTTGGTAAACTAAAATGAGAGGTTAAGCAATACAAACATGTAATGAAGCTCAAAGTTTTATTTCTTTCAATACTAGAAGATGGTTGCGCTTATTTGGTGGTGATGATTGCCAGGATGAAGAATGCCCTGGATGGATCTCTTACTATTGAAACTTGTTACAATGCCTTTTTTATATATTGATTAAAATAAGGGAAGAATATGTGAACATTTAGACACTTTGTACATCCCCATATTCATAACTGTATATATCCATTGCAATCATTCATTAAGCTACTTTCCCTATTATGCAACACGAAAGGTTAAGCAGTACTCCAGTGCGGTTCACTTGAGACTTGTTCATTTGTATGTGTCTCTAGACTCTCTACTTCGTAGTCTACTAAAACTACCTACTCATGTTTAATTCCTTTGGACAGTTTATTGGTTTTGTTGTTATTTATTATCATTTTTTTATTGATATATTTTTTGAACTTCATATTTTAAGATCCAAATCACGTGGATCATCACTTTTGACTATCAGTCCTGAAGACTGCCACATTTAGAGACGTAGGATCTGCAACGCAGTTCCTAGGTGGATAAGGGTCTGGAACGCAGTTATACCTTAAACAAATCTACTAAAGTATTCCTAAAGGCCTACTTCCAAATCTATCCAAAAATAACCTATAAAGATTTATAATGCCCTAGGCTATCGTGTTGTCAGATCAAACTTGGCTAGCAAACCTAGTTCCATTCAGGTATGATTGGACTGACAGGAACGGACCTCAGTTAGGTACATAGGTTTTATGTTGAAGAAACCTGCTATAATTAGCACATTTATGATGTTTGTACAGGTGATCTACATCATATTGCATGCTTAGTATAACAAGTGATTGTCGTTTATGATAAAATTTTCTACTTAAGCCCGAGACTTTTATTCATATATGATTAAAAATAAAGATACATATCGCCTTTTAAATTTTTATCACTTCAAATGGGTGCATACATGACTGATGTTGATCTGCATATCCGAGAAAAATCAGTCGTCCGCGAACTAACTTTTGAAGGACGCAGCGAGTTGCTAGCCCTCAAAAGGCAAAGAAAAAAAAAGGTAAAAACCACCAATTTGAATGTTGGCATTTCAATAATATAGTTGCATATATTTTAAAGTTGCAAACATTTTATAAATTATAAAAAAAATTAGAGTGTGTGCCGTAAGTTTGTCCAATCTGTAGGTGACTACGGATGTCTGGTTGTCCTACATAGACATGAAGTTTTATAGACATATTTAATAGTTTACAATGCTGCTACACACACAATCATTATCTATAGAATCTTTCTCCAACAAGAATACTAGATCGAATTTAGTATCCACGATAGCTGGCCTTGCTCACATTAATTAAAGGCTCCGACAAAGCATATTTTACCCAATAGATACATAATGGGTCGTATTCTCATAATTTTAGACGAATTTTACTGAGTTTTAAGGATATAAGAAAAATGGGTAAACTTTGAGCAAGTGAAATAAAGAATAATTTTGTGTAACCACTTGTCTAAGAGAACCAGAAGTTCGTTCAAGAGAACCAAAAATTCGTCTGCAAGAACCAGAAGTTCGTCTAGATAGATTTTCCAGCTATCCAGTAGAGATATACATCACTCACATTTAGGATGTCAAGTCACATACTATCATGAGCCATAAGCTCAATCCTATAAGGGTCCATTATGACCCAGAAGTCGAATGATCATCTAACTTTTAAATTGTGACATGATCAACAAGATACTCAAAACATAGATTATGAGAATTATCAATATTAATTTGTGTGATAATCTCTTACCAAATTGCAGCATACATCCTTGATCTCAAAGATAAGTATATTTCTAAACCATCAATTCTGAAGATTGTATCTGAATTACTATTAACATAGCTTTGAACTGCATTAGATGACTTATGTTAGAATTATTTGAAACTGTAATATTGACACCTATGTTTGTGATTTATAATTTACTAGCATATGTGCACGTGACTTGCACGTATTTTAACATTTCTTAATTAGTTTAGGAAGACTCTTTAGGAAGACCAAAGGGTAATCTTTCTAATTACTAAGTTGTCTTTATTAAAATTAATGAACTATTTTTAATTAGTATAAGTATGTAAGGGTATTTTCGGAATTCAAAAGTTTTACCATCTAAGTTTTCCTATATAGTAGAATAGATTAGTATAAGTATGTAAGGATATTTTCGGAATTCAAAAGTTTCACCATCTAAGTTTTTCTATTATATAGTAGAATAGATATGTTTCTCTCCTTAGATTATTATGTCTTTTAGACATAAGATTTTTTTAATATGTCTCGTTAATAAGACAGAATTTCTGCTGTTAGGAGAAGATAGGAAGAAGATACATTATCGTTCTAGAAGAACGTCGTGAATTATGCTTCTAGAAGAACGTCGTAAAGCATCGTTCTAGAAGAACGTCTTGAATCATCATTCTAGAAGAACGTTCTAAAGCATCATTCCAGAAGAACATATCATGACAATACCTCTACATTATCTAATCTTGACTAAACTAGAAAAAATTATTTCTCGTATTTCATTACAAATAAATTATTAGATGATTATTCGATTATACTTTATAAATAGTTATACCAACTAAGAATTTATTCTCTAATAGAAGTACCAAAAGAACTAAATAATACTAAAGGTTCTAAAGATTTAACTCTCCAGAAGAAGAGGCCGAATAATATAACACACCCTAATGCTCTTGAAGAAGCCGCTTCCGAAGAAGCATCTCCTGTAGAGAAAAAGTTCATGACGGTCCAGAAGATGTCATGAACCAAAGATCAAATTTCTCAATGTATATCGCTGCAGTAGAGGATATACCTTAGATTCCAAAAGAGACTGAGAAAGGTACCGGTACCCAAGAAATCTGTGTTCAAGAGAAATTTGGATCAAGAAAATTTGTCATAGATGACATTATCGAATGAGAATAAAAAGGGTGATGAAAATTAAAGGATAACACTAAAACCACAAATAATCTAATAAAAAGATGTGATATCTCTCGCAAGACATAGACTGTTCGGTCCTACAGTACAGAACCCAAAACAAATAAACAGGTAGATTTTGAATGGGTGTTTGTAACAAATAGAGATCCAAATGTATAAAAGCAATGTTAGCTCAATGATTCACGAAATGATCATGAATAGAATATGAATAAATATATCCTCCGATCATGATGGCCTAGATGATAAGGTATATCCTCAAAGGTCGTGGATTTATAATTTTTAGGTATATCCTTGAAGGATTTGATATTACCATGTTATCCCCGAAGGATCTACAAATGAGCCATATATGGATTAAACATCCAGAAGAATGTGATAGTCTCATTGAGTTTATGGAGAAATCCCTGAACGGATTTATCAAAATGGTTACCTCCTGAAGAGAAGATCTCCTGAAGAGATTAAAGTACCTCCTTAATAGAAATTTTTTTGAAGAGATAGAAAATATGACTGTATCTCGTGAAGAGATTTAAAATATCTCCGAAAGAGATTTGAAATATCTCCGGAAGAGATAAGAAATCTCCAGAAAAGATTGGAATCTCCGGAAGGGATTGGAAGCTCCAGAAGGGATTGAAATCTCCCGAAGAGATCGAAAATCTTCCGAAATGATTAAAAATCTTCCGAAGAGATCGAAAATCTCCAGAAGAGATAAAGATAAATCTCCAAATGAGATCTTATGTAATCTCATGAAAAAAAATAAATATCTAGAAGAGATCTGCTATAAGTCTCCTATAGAGATAATCTCCTATAGAGATAATCTCCTATAGAGATAATCTCTTATAGAGATAAATCTCTTGTAGAGATTTAATATAAATGATATACCTATTATGGTCAGGTCAGTAGGATCTTTTACAACCAAAAGAACATGTTCTAGGTCCTGAAGTACCATATTTAAAGAATATAAAATTCTTTATTGTCATTCACTCAGTACAATATTTTATGTGAATCTGCTGATACGCATCTACACGCGTATACTGAAATGAGATAAGGCACGTAAATTATTCTTGATGAATGTTTTGATCTAATGAGATATGTAGGTGAATGATATTTATCCGAAACTCATTAAAGGGATTCCACAAGCAAGGTATGTTTTATAAATAGTGTTACAAATATTTTATAGATAATTAAAGCAAATCACTGCAACAAATTCATCAAAGCAAACGAAGAATGTGCATGGCTATGATTTCAACCGTTCAACAATCGGCGGGAGTTGCAAGCTTCCAGGAATAACCAATAAGTCTACAAGTATTCATTAAGATATGAGAATAACGTATAAAAATGTATAGACAAAAGATTGGGGTGAGATGTAATATTCAGATTTATTGGGGGGTTATTTTTCTTTCTTTATTGATGTAAGAACTATATGCAATTTTTATAATTTGAGGGAGAGCATCCTGAAGATGCACGCATCCCGAAGATACTAATGGAGATATCTTGAAGCATGTCTTTGCTCATTGTACTCATTTCTTTCGTTGAGGTTTTTTCCACTAGGTTTTCCCTTCAAAAGATTTTTAACGAGGCAGTGCAAGTCGCACCCACTTGGATTCCTGAAGAATTATATTCCTGAAGAATATTATTGTACTCTTTTCTTTCTTATGGATTTTTTTCCCAAAAATGGGTTATTCTTTAGAAAAGTTTTTAATGAGGCAATAATTAAAGTGGGCATCCATGGAGGAGTGTTGTGATTTGGATAGACCCAAATATGGATGTCCTTTATCCATACCCATAACAAACTCTATCACATTTCTTCTAAATATGTTATCAATAAGAAAAGTTACGTACATCTTTTTTGGCTACCAATTTCTTCCTTTTCTCTCTCATTTTTACGACACAACAAGTTTTATTTATAATTTGATCTTCAAGTCTTCGGCTTTCTGGCCAGTTCATTCTTCAACTCATCCTCCTCCAGTATGGCTGTCCATAATAAGAGATTGAAAGTCAAGTTCATTAACATAGGCAATTTCATATCTTAAGTCTTGAATTTGGTTTTTCACACGAACCCAATTTTGAACACAAACTTTCAAACTATATGATAGCATCATGTTTCTTTTCTTTCTTAGCATTCTTGAACCTACACCAAAACAAGATTCCGGTACTACCATGGACACCGGGACCATTGGAAGATCATGTGCTAAAGAAGAAATTATATGATAAGTTTTTTTCGTATCTATTCTAACATTCTAAAATTGAAAAATATGATCTACATTGGTATCATCTTCATCATTAGAGTTTAAACACAAGGACAATTCTTGAGTGGGAAAAAATTTTGTTTTTGTACTCTTAGCATAAGATAACTTAGAAATTAAATCAGAGTTGCTACTACCATGAGCGGTTGTACCAGGTCGACCGGATACAACTTTTTCTCCATATAAACAAATTAGAGTATCTAAACATTCTTTAATTTTTATTTTTAAGCTTTCATATTGTCATAAAAATCGTCTAACAATATAAATACACCATGTAATTTGATTTAAGTATCTATAACCACAACCAAACAATATAAAAGATGTATTTTACGTCAATATTTTTGAAATTTACTTCCATTTTAGAAACAACAAAACCAAAACCAAGGGAATTTCTATATTTTGAAAATAAATGAGAAGTATTAATTATTTCTGCTAAAACTAAAGGAGAAGTTGGATAATAAACTCCGGATAAAATATATGTAACATTGTAACGATTCTAAAAATTCATAATTGAATTAGCAACTAAATAATTATTTTTAATTATTTGGTAATCAACACTTGGATTGACATTAATATAATGTATAACATCCTCTATATTTAATAAAATATTTCAACATCAAATTGGTAGAATTTCATCCATGTGGTGCATCCTTAGTAAATCTTCTAAATGTCAAACAATATTGTGCACATAAGATTTTAAACTCATGTTGTCTACTTGAAGAAGCGTTCAAACTAATTAGACGTGTTCTAATATTTTTCAAATTCACTTGAAAAAATTGAAGTTATTCTTGCACAATTAAATTGATAATATGTCAAGCACATCTTATATAAAAAGTCCTCCTATTACATGCAGAAATTGTGATTTTAAAATATAGATACAAGAAATTATTATTAGCATTATAAAAAAAAATTACTATAAATATCATATTCATATAAAACTTGTAATACGGCTCCACCAATTGCAGATCCAATATGTACAAAAGTCAACTATCTTAGACAAAGAAATCATTTTTATTGTCACGCCCCAGAACCAGAATACTGGAGAGCGGAGGCAGACATAGCCAGCCACGTATATGAAATGGAATCCATCTCACTATACGGTCACGGCTGTCTAGATACATGAGGGTTTAACTACAAGCCAGCAGTCTCTTAAGGTCATGAACAAGCCTATTGTCTCAATCACAAGCAAGTAAGTAAAAGTTACAAGATGTATGATCATTGAATATACAATAATAAGGCGTCCCAAATATTACATATTCAGCTGATCATGAAGCTAGTCGTTACAAAATGTTAGGTCTAGCAAGAGTTTAGTCATACATGATCAACCCTAGGATCTGTTAATTATGTTACAGCCCGTAGGCAGACAGTAAGTAAATTGCAATCGAGCTAAACAGGTGCTCGTCGGCTAAACGCCTCAAAAGAATATTTTTACAATAGAGTGGGAGATCAAGAATAAACCTACTCGTTGCCAGGGTTCCGTCTAGTGGCCACTATCTGGCTGGAAGGTTGGTAGATCCTCTGGAGCAGCTCCGAAATCTGGCCATACAAAACCAGCTGGGTCAGACCCCAGAAAGAGCAAGTGCCACAAAGAAAGCTTCACTTAGGAACTAAAACCAGCAATTAGCACAATAGTAATAAATTAGTAATAAAGACAGGAATTAAGGAAAAGCATAACAAGTGATATACGACGAGATAACCATGGAACTATTCAGATAACCAGGTTACAACCCGTAAACCAAACAAGGACCGGGGTTGTAACCCTTCGTCTGAAAAGAACTTGGAATTCTCACCATTTATCGGTAAAATAAATACAGGCATTCAGGTCATGCAGTGATCAGGACAAGACTAGACTGGTTAGACTCCATCCAATCATTTCATGGCCAAGCAAGAATTACGGCTTGATACTTTAACTAACTAGGGTTATCACAGGCCTAGTTACTAGCAAGATACACTGAGAATCTTCCACAGCCACAAGCCATGCAGACCATCCAGGTTACCCGGGTTAAAAGATTAGGGTTGAATTCAGGTGGGTACATCGTCCAGGAAATGTATGTACCCTTAGGTAGCTTAAAGGGTGCAACACATGACAGTGTGCTAGAAATGTGCCCTACTCGACGGCAGGCTACAGATCCCAAGGCGTGCACAGGTAATGACATTGCCTGTAGCTGGGAGATCTCTTTATGACTAATGTATTAATCTAGTTATTTAGCCTTAGTCCATTTCAGTAGGTACTCCTGACCATGGTACTCAGGAGTTCCCTCCTAGACATGATGCAAGACAGGACTGGTTTATTTGTACAAGCACAAATGCCCACAGTGTCCAGGTAATTTATACAGGTCATGTCATGTCATGGAGCCGTCGCAACAGCTTATCAAGATATATCATGTCAGATTATCATGTCAAGTGTACTTTGTCAGGAGTGCGCCACGGCAGACCACTATCATGTCAGGCTCAATCATGTCAAGTGCGCACCACTATGGGTTACTGTCATGTCAGGCTCAATCATCATGTCCAAACATATCAAGTAAATTCGTGATTATCTAATAAAATATCAATACACAGGGCTGTAGGAGAGCCATGCGGCTAAGGCATATGCTGCCAGGAATGATCTCATGCGGCTGGAAGAGAACAGCCCATGCGGCTGAATAGAGTCAGGCGTATGCGGCTAAAAGGGAGAGGCTTATGCGGTCAAAGGAGTATCAGTCATATGCGGCTCGGAGATCCAGTCAGTCATGCGGCTGAGAAAGGCAAGACATATGCGGTCAGGATGATAGGGAACTCATACGACGGGCGGGGGATGGGTCCATGCGGCTGGCTGACCAATCAGGTACATGCGGCCGGGTAGGAGCAACCCATGCGGCTGCGGGGAGCAATGACTATGCGGTCAAGGGAAACAAACCCATGCGGCTGGGAGACTGCGGTCTATGCGGCTCGCGAGTGTTAAGTTCATGCGGCTCAGGGTTGCTGGAAAACCATACGGCCAGGAAGGACTGGACCTCAGTCATGCAGTTAACTAAGAAGGACTTCATGCGGCTAGAAGGAATACTTGCCGCATGAACTTGTCATGCGGTCAAGTCAAGGCAATAGTACATGCGGTTGGAACTAACTTGCCGCATGAATGTTCATGCGGTCAAGTGCTACTATGCGGCTCGGGACTGTGCTTCTTCTCCAAATTTTCGAGAAGAAGTACACCATAAGCCATGACTTCCAAGTTGCATAACTCTATCATCCGGAGCCCAAATCCGAACTTCCATAGGTCAAAATGGGGTAGAACGAAATTCTCTACAACATAGAACCATCGAAACTCGAAATTAACAAGATTAAGTAGATCAAAACCCAAGAAATCCGAAAATAAGATAAATATAGATCTACAAGAATCTAGCCATGGAAAGTGAAAATGTCAAGTTCTAAAGTAAGTTAGAATGCTGTAAGGAAGAGAATGAAGCAATAAAATTAGAGTTCCTCCATGAAGCAAGTTGCACTTGCCTAGACCTCTCTCTCCCTCTCTCTGGTAGGTGAAGAATTAAATGGAAAAAGAAGAAGAGGTTAATGAAGAGAGAGAAAGAAGAATGGGTTAATAAATGGTAGTGGTGGTGGTAGGTAAGGGGTTCACCCTTTGGTTCATAATGAACCAATAGCAATCCCAAACCGAACCAAGCCAACCCGAACCAAGAATAACCAAGCCAAACCAAACCAAACCAAGGAGATATGTAAATACAAGATAAAATACGTATACGTATTCCAAATACGTAATACGAACACAGACATTACAACTCTACCCACCTTAAAAGAATTCCGTCCTCAGAATTTAATCAAGAGGCTAGAGGAGCAATGACAAGCTACTCTAATCGCAAGCAAGCATTAAGTAGACAATCAATCAATCATGCAAGCAAGGAATTGAAGGCATGAGGCATAAGGAAGACATTATACCTCACGAGTCAAACAAATCGGGATATCGCGATCGGATATCATCCTCGCGCTCCCATGTTGACTCACCCAAAGAGTGATGACCCCAAGAAACTCGGACTAACTTGATAGTCTTGTTCTTGAGTATCTTCTTCCTTCGGTCCAATATAGACACGGGCCTCTCCTCATACGAAAGGTTGGTACCAATAACCAATTCCGAATGATCCAGGATGTGGCTCGGGTTTGGGATATACCGTCGTAATTGGGATACATGGAACACGTCATGTACCTCGCTTAGCGACGGAGGAAGAGCGAGACGATAGGATACATCTCCTACTCGTTCCAGAATGTCAAATGGCCCTATATACCTAGGACTAAGCTTTTCCTGCACGTCGAA
This sequence comes from Iris pallida, assembly GCA_029216955.1. Classification (NCBI taxonomy): domain Eukaryota; kingdom Viridiplantae; phylum Streptophyta; class Magnoliopsida; order Asparagales; family Iridaceae; genus Iris; species Iris pallida. Next base: position 13,314,697 of record JANAVB010031216.1, on the reverse strand, counting down.
ACGAATGACGCCAAGGTTAGGCAAAATCCTCAGGAATACATGATCGCCGACCGAAAACTCGAGAGGACGCCGATAGAAATCGGCCCAATGGCGCTGGCAATCTTGGGCAACTCGAAGATGATCTCTGACTCGCCTGACCACTTCAACTGTCTGAGCGATTATTTCTGGACCGAGCATTTGCCTCTCTCCAACATCATCCCAGGTTAACGGGGATCTGTGCTTCCTGCCATACAGTGCCTCGGATGGTGCCATCTGGATAATGGCCTGGAAACTGTTGTTATACGAGAACTCCACCAGGTGCATGTGATCTTCCCATGATCCATCAAAGTCAAGTGTACAGGACCGCAACATGTCTTCAAGAGTCTGGATCGTGCGCTCCGACTAGCCATCTGTCTGCGGGTGATAGGCTGAACTGAACTGGAGATGAGTCCCCAAACTCTCTTGCAAGCTAGCCAAAAGTGCGACGTAAATCTTGAATCCTGGTTCGAGGTGATACTGACTGGAACACCGTGTAATATGACGATCTGCCTGAGATACATCTCCGCTAGCTGAGCCGTCGACTGACCAACTCTAAATGGAAGAAAGTGAGCCACCTTCGTGAGCCGATCAACTATAACCCAGATAGCATCTCACCAGCTGGGGATCTAGGTAATCTGTAAGCCCCCTGAATTTCAGGGCTGTTTTAAATTTTTCTAAATGAATTATTATCGATAAATATTTTATTTATTTAAATTGTTTTCATCATTAATGTACCTTTCCATGATTTTGACTTCTGGAGCGTCAGGGATTTCAATCTCTGTAAACTCTTTTCATGGGTTTTGAAGTAGGCAAGATTATCTTCCTGTTGATATATCGTGTCCCACTTGAACTTGTTCCCCTGTGCTTTTTTTGTATCGCGCAAGTTCGGGTCAACTTAGACCAATTAATCGTTGAATATTATTCCCACTTTTATTTTTGATCATCGTTTGCACGTTACCGTTGCTTTTAATTTAGGAGCACCAGACCAGTCATTTTCTTGGAACCAACTTCTCATGAATGATCTACTCGAGACGCTCTCCACCCATGACCTTCGTGTCCCACTCAGACACTCCATTTTGTGCTCCATTTTCTTCGCATAACTTCCGGGTCAATTTAGGCCGATTTATTTTCGACCGTAAAACCTGATTTATTTTCCAATTTAATTTCGGGACCCGACATCGATCCAACCTGTCAACCCGAAGTATGGACGTGGCCCGCATGAAGCCTACTACCCGCCTGAAACTTGTGTCCCATTTATTTGAGTCCCCGCATGTTAATTATTTACCTATGATTATAAGTCCCTATTTAATTCAATTATTGTCCCATGTCCGATTTTGACCCGACCCGGCTCAACCGAACCCGAACCCAAGCCCCATGTTATACTCTCATGACTGTCCAAATACACCACGCAATATTTCTCTTTTTTCCTATTTCGAAAAATATCTCTTCCTCTCTCTACTTTTAAATATCCCACATATTTATATATATACATATATATATATAAACATCTTCCTTTCTATCTCCTCCTTAAAAAGAAAACACTCCCACACATACACCCCCCCATCACCAGCACTCCCTCTCCCCCTATTTCAACCGACCTCACTCTCTCTCCCTCTCAAATATCTCTCTCTCCCTCACTCTTTCTATATATGTATATATATACACTTACATATATATCACTCTCTCTCCCTCTAAAAACAAAACACAACACACACTCACCCCCACCCCCTCTCGGCCGTGACCCCCCACCTACAGCCGAGCACCACCTTCTCCTCCACCACCATTCTCCTCACCACCACCAACCATCATCATCACCACCATCACCATCATCAAGCTCACCACCACTATTAATCACCAACACCATACCAACGCCACCACCGCACTTCCACCCCCGCCGTACGTCGCCACGGCCTCCGCCACCACCGGCCACCGCCGTGGTCGGCCTGGCCAGCCTCCCCCCCCGGCGACGTGCCACCGCGCAGCCCCGCGCCAGCAGCAGCTGCACGCACGCATGCAGGCGCGCACACGCGCGCGCGCGGGCCGCCGTCGTGCGCCGCCGTGCCGCCGCGTGGGCCGCCGTGGCTCGCCGTGGGTGCGCCCCACTCCGGTGAGTTCTCCCCTGACGGCCACCATCCTCCGGGATGCGCCGTCGAGGCGATTCGTGCGTTTTGCACGACGTCCCATCGTGACGAGCTCGGGAACGAGACTGAAATGGCGCTCCGTCGTAGCAACTTTGCGCGTGTTTTCTGGGAGATCCAACCGTTGGATCGGCGAACTTTTTGCTCCGTCGCAATCTCGGTATATCCCTCTTCATCCCTGTCAAATTTCACCCGTTAATTATGTCGTTTGATACCTCAAAACTGGCCACCAAGTTGACGTTTTAAATTGAACTGTTTTTGGACAGTTTTATGGAGCCGACTTCGTCAGCTCGTAACTTCGCCGTCGCAGATCCGTTTTGCGTACCGTCAGTTCTGGTGTACAGCTGGTATAACCATCTTCCTGTCTCCTTTATATTTCGTTTCATTTTAAGCACGTTTGGTTGGTCGAATTCGACGCCAAAGTTGGCCGTCCGAATTCCTTAAATCGCACTTGTTAAATTCCATTTTTGAACCCGGGACTCCGGATTCAATTTCTGACACCACCAGTAGACTCGTGGCGTCATTCTGGCATGTTTTCATATAAAATTTGCTTGATTTGGAGAACGTGGGCCCTGGCACGCATTTCGGTGCAAAGCGGGTCCCACTTTCTGAGTCAACGGGACTTTTTGACGCCGGCTCATCGGAATCCCATTCCGGATATACCGTTGAGTTCGTATCATCATTCTGGACTCGTTGACATATAATTTGCTGAGTTTTGAAGACATTTGCTTCGGCACGCATTTCCGTGCAAACCGGATACCAAGTGTCGCGTCAACGTATCATTTTGAGATCGGCACATCGGAATCCAATTTCGGATATACCGTTGGGTTCGTATCGTCATTTTGGATTCGTGGACATAATTTGCTAGGTTTTGTAGACTTCTATCCTGACACATTTTTCGGTGCAAAGTGTGTCCAACGGCGGACATCATTTTGACCCGAAATTACCGTTTTGCCCCTGTGTCCAAATTGGACTTATGGGTAGGCTTTCCTAGCTGATTTGACCGTTCTGGACACGTTGGTGATATTTATTTTATCATCCGACGACATCTGTAGATTTTGATTATGTATTATCCTTAATTTCTAATTAATTATTTCCTAGATATTGTTACTTTCTGGTTTTGAATTTTTATATATATTTTAATTGCCGTAAAAATCTTGGAAAAATGGTATTTAAATATTATGTTAATTTATCTAATTTATTATAATTTTTCTAGCATTTATTAAGTGCTTTTGGTATTTTATAAAAATAGGAAAACGGAACTCATTTTTAGTATATTTATGTTTGCTGATTTTTAATAAATATTTATGAGGGTTTATAAATCCCAGAAAAATTAGTATAAATTTCTATAATTAACAAGGATTATTTTGGTACTTTATTTTATATATATTTAGGCTTTTTTTCTATCTCTAAAATTGTTGGAACTTAGTGTACAGTTTGATTTATTTATTAAATAATTACGACTTTCAATATTTTGCGTTGATTTGAGTTGTTTTAGTATTGGACCTCACCCCGCACTAGTATAAAGACCCTAGAGAGTTAGTTTGTGTATAGTGGCACTCTACATTAGACTTTTGTGTTAGGTCCCCACTTAGTTAGTATCCAGTTAGTAGTCATGTCACACCACTAGTATATTATTGAACATAGCTTAGAACTGAGTTTGTATATCATTATTGACAGGACACCGGACATCTATAGCTTCGTACTAGTATTCTTGCTTTGCTCGAGGCAAGTACATCTACACACTCATTTACTGTCTTTTAATGTTAGAACATGTATTAGCCCTGTTAAAATACTGCTTTCTGAATAACTGCAAGATTATGTCTTTACATGTTACATTAATTTGGTCCCTACCATGTTTAGGACAGTTCTTATATCTTCACATGTTTCATACTGGTTCTCGGTACATGTTTCACTATGCTTTATACTGCTGTGAGCATTCACGAGTTTTATACTGCTTCCAGTACCTGCCATGCTTATACTGCTCTCGTATCTCTCACATGTTAGAATATGGGTTATGGGGAAACTGACAGTTGAGTACGTGATCATGCCCCCCCATTTCCGGCGACCTTGATGCCGTGTAAGGACGACATTATGCATGTAGACCTTGCCATAGGCCCAAAACCACGCGGACTTGTACGTGTGTACATTTAGGCATGTACGGAAGTACATATGGTTCTTATCGGTGCCACAGTACCATCACCTATTGACCGATCACGTACCTGCTACAGTTTTAAACATTACATATACATCTGTCTTTATGACATATGTATCCTTGCCATGATAGACTATGAGAAATGCCATGTTCCCTATGTTACTATGATACTTGATCCCAGTTGTACCATGAGGCTATGTTTCCAGTATTTCTTGTTTTATAGACTTATCACAACATGATTCTTGTTGTACATCTCTTTCATTATATGTTCAGTACTTTAGTTGTAGAGGTTGTACTTGCTCCCGTCCTGACAGGATAACGTTGTAGGTATACTTTCTGAGGAGAAACGCTATGTGTTACATATTATGGTACTGCATTCAGGACCTGGCCTTAGCTCCAGAAGAGGCCCCAGCGGGGAACCTTGCTTAGTTATTTTTATGTGTTTTGAGACTGAGACTTTGGTATGTTCTTATATTTGGATACTGGACTTTGTCTCCAGTTAGATTCTTTGGTTATGTATTATTAAGTCTGTGCTTATGTTACCTTCGCTTATAGATACTGTGTTGTGATGAACATTTAAATATGATTTTAGAACTGTTAGTAGCTTAGATTATTTATTGTCTATTCTTAGAACAGCTTACTGCGCTTTAACCAAGCGTAGGCTGGACATGGCTCGGCCCGGCCCAACAATTTGGGTATCGGGTCGTGACATAATCCAGTCACGAAATCCATGGTCACATGCTCCTACTTCCACCCTGGAATGGGCAAGGGCTGAAGAAGTCCAGCCGGTCTATGATGTTCGGCCTTAACTTGTTGGTAAACCAAACACCGAGAGACAAACCGAGGTATCTTTCGCTTCATGCCATTCTACCAGAAGTGCTAACGGATATCACGGTACATCTTCGTACTACCAGGATGGATGGAATACTGCGAACTGTGAGCCTCTGCCATGATATCTTGCCTGATATCTCTACTGGGTACACAAAGACGCTTACCATGTCGAAGTGTACCATCATCATGAATGCATAATTCTGGTCTACGTCCCGCCTCACACTCTTCTCTGAGTCGCTGAAGCTTAGAATCTGTTGACTGCGCCATCCGGATCCTCTCGACTATGGTGGACTGAACTTGCATACTAGCCATCAATGCCACACTGGAAGGGAGAACAACTTCTATACCCATCTTCTGAAGATCTGTTAACAGCTCTGGCTGCACCGTTAGGAAATAAACTCCGGCTTTCCTGCTCAATGCATCTGCAACAACGTTGGCCTTCCCGGGATGATACTGCAAGTTGACATCATAATCCACAAGAAGCTCCAGCCACCTCCTCTGACGCATGTTAAGATCCTTCTGGGTGAAAACATACTTCAGACTCTTGTGGTCGGTGAAAATCTCCACCCTATCTCCGTACAAATAGTGCCTCCACAACTTAAGTGCAAACACTACTGCTGCCAGCTCCAAGTCATGGGTTGGGTAATTTCTCTCATGATCACGAAGTTGTCGTGACGCATAAGCTATTACCTTCCTATGCTGCATTAGAACACATCCTAAACCTTTGCCTGAAGCATCACAATATACCGAGAATCCTCCTGTGCCATCTGGAAGCGTGAGAATAGGAGCCGTTATCAGGCCTCGCTTCAACTGTTCAAAAGAACTCTGACACTCTGCTGTCCAAGCAAACTGCACTTCCTTGCGGGTCAACTGGGTCAACGGTGCTGAGATCCGGGCAAAGTCTAAAACAAACCGCCGGTAATAGCCGGCCAATCCAAAAAAATTGCAAACTTCTGCAACGGTGCTAGACACTGGCCATGACTCAATAGCCACAATCTTCTGGGGATCCCACTACAACAAAAAACCCTTTTAATTACGCTCGATAAGACGTATTAATGACGCCTGATACCTAAGCGTTATCAAAGTTCGAAATACCTTCTTTTCTGCGACGGTCTGGGCTAATTCTGGGCTTTTTATAACGTTTATAAAATAAAGCGTCATTAATATTTTAGAGCGGTGGCAAACTTGTAATTAATAAACTTCCAATAAAACCCTTCACACCCGATCTTTTTCAGAGTTTTCCTCCTCCCCCTCTTCCCTTCTCTTCCTGAACCCTAAAATTTTCCTAAACTCTAATTTTTCCAAACCCTAACGTCATCCGCCGCTCCTCCAACTTCAACATCGCCCGCCTCGACCACCTCTACGTTGACCCCCACAACCTCGGCAAGGCCCGCATGAAGGTCCACTATGTCGACCTCTCCGACGCCTCCTCCCTCCGCCGCTGGGTCGACTTCCTCCTCCCCGACGAGGTCTACAACCTCGCCGCCCAGTCCCACGTCGCCGTCTCCTTCGAGATCCCCGACTACACTGCCGACGTCGTCGCCACCGGCTCCCTCCGCCTCCTCGAGGCCGTCAAGTCCGCGACCAGGCACAAGCCCTCCATCCGCTACTACCAGGCCGGCTCCTCCGAGATGTTCGGGTCCACCCCTCCCCCGCAGTCCGAGACCACCCCGCTCCCCTACGCCGCCGCCAAGTGCGCCACCCACTGGTACTCCGTCAACTACCGCGAGGCCTACGGGCTCTTCGCCTGCAACGGGATCCTCTTCAACCACGAGTCCCCGCGCCGCGGAGAGAACTTCGTCACCCGCAAGATCACCCGCGCCGTCGACCGCATCCGCATCGGCCTGCAGACCAGGCGGCATGGTATATCCCACCTTGGTATTCTTCTATCTTGGTATATCCCACCTTTTCTTTTGTGGTTCAAAGAACAATCATATCCCATTTAGATGGTTAATTGTCTTTCACCATGTTGCAGGAGCATGCCAACATCAGCTGCGCTTGATGTTGTGGCAAAGAACCTAAACTTAAAAATTTTTGAGGTATCCATTAATTGGAAAAAGTTTTTCTTCTAATTTAATTTTTCTACAGGACTGATATTAGGATTGACTTTTCATATGTACCTACTGGCTGGAAATTTTTTGGAAACTTGATAGATGCTGGGCTTTGTTCAGTTTGTGGTGAAGAAAGTTTTGTTCAATTGCAAGTGTACTAACCTCACGCTACCAGCTAAATTTGACAAGGGCGGATGTTGCTTCCCTCTGGTTCCTATGCAAGCAGGTGCGTTTGATCCTTAGAAGTATGAATGGATTTGAGCTTCATCTGAATTACCATATGAATCTTGTTTGATTAGATTTATTTACTTTACTGTAGGAAGCATCCTTATTGGAAATTACTAACCAAGCTTGTGGCCTTTTCAGTGCTTTTGAGGTATGTATGCCTTGATAGTGTTTTTTTTATGTAGTAACTCTGCATATTGGTTGCCGTAAGGCGTAAATTATATTTTATGTTACTTTTTTGCTGAACTTGATCGCTTCATATATTGCACCCAGAAGGATTTTGGAGGCTGCATATGTTTGAGTTGAAAAAAGTATATGTTGTAGTATTGTTGCACAGATGGTTGCATATACAAAGAAATGGTATTGTAGATCATGTACTAGAATGATTGTATATTGTTCTTCAGATATTGATTCTGCTTTAGTCCTCTAATGATGGTCATGGGTTTCTACTTTGTATCTATCGGATGGATACCAATTTAGTTGGGTTCAGGTATGCTTGTCACACCATCATTTTCTTATGCTTAATCCAACATGCAACTATTACCTGACCCAACCTGTTGTTGAGGTTGCAAATGTTTGGTATTATTTCATATACCAAATAGTTAGATTTCATATACTTTTGGTGTTTAGTACCAATAAGCTGAGGAAAGCAAATGACGGGGTCCAGATTTTTAGTTGGCACATCTCCCTATTAATTCCTGAGTCTTTGGTTGAGTTCTGGCCTTGGAGAGCAAGTAATTTGGAGGACTTGTGTTCTAAGTTCCTATCCAAACTACTTATACCAAAAAAGAGGACCAAATGACCTGGGACAAGAAGTTGGGTGGGCCCACTGCCTAGATCATCCAACTTCCATGGGATCTACAAGTTCTTCCAACTTTCAAATACCAAACAACCCCCTAGATCCAGTGTGTAGGAAGCAGTTTGCTCGGTTGTAACACACCCCGTCATGCACCTGCACATTCATAACGGTACACCTTACCATGAAAACCCACTTGCTACACCTGACCATAATAACCCATTTGACAGCTTGCTCTCGTCATCTTTGTTCTCTTTGGACATTGTTCAAGCATTAAACTGTTTTACTGTGATGTCAGGTTATTCATTGCTTCTCTTAGTTATGCAACATGTGTACTGGATATTAGTGATCTGATCGAAGGAATGCTCAGGATCTTTCTATATATTTTGATATATTAGATTCAGTACCTCAGAGTCTTGGACGAGTTGAATAAATTTTGTTTGGTTTATACTAGTAATTTCATATTTTTCTGGTGGGTTACCGGTGTATCCTCTCCTTGACCCTGGTGAACTCTTATAGCCCCGGCTTGTCGTTGCGCCTCCTTTATATCTTACTCTTATCCTGCATCCATACCCCTTTAAGTGTTGTGTCATATTAAAGCAAAAAATAATTCCAATTTAAGATTGATGAGCTCATGCAAGAGTTGTATTTCTCAATCTTCTTCTGTAAGCCATTAATATCTGGCTTATTTTATTTCATAAATTTTTTATATGCTTACTAGCCATAATGGACTGTGTAGACACGACTGAAAGTTAGCCCTTAGTCTGGTGTAGTGGCTTCTAGATTGTATTACGTGTATTGTTACACTGACTTGCCATTATATTAAAATGTAAATTTGGCTACTTTCTGTGGCATCTTGATCAATAGTTTGAAGCATGTTTTTGGATGGACATTGCTTTCCTCTTCGAGTCTAACACTCTCAAGCAGTCATTCTTCGGCTTAATTTATCCCTGATATTTTATCTGCAGGTTAGACACAATATGCTGTTGGAATAAGTGCTTTGAATCTATCGTACTATTGCTTCTAGGTTGCATTACACTTGTTTTAGTTGCCAGAACTGGGAAAATTGATATGTTGTACTTCCACAAGATTTTTTCTATTTAGATTATGTTGTTAATTTATGAATGTCTTAAATATGCTTGTTTTGGAGTTCATGACTTAAGTGAAAAGTTACCAGTGCTTTTTATGCGATTGCAGCTAGACCTGGTTATTTCTGTTAGTCTTTATTTGCATGTTTGTCCTAATGCATCATACTACAACTTACAATTGCAATCAGCATAAACTTTTCTTGCAGTACATCTTCGATTATATATCAAGTTTCTCTTCACTGTCAGGTTTCTTTGCTCGAGTGGACAGATGACTTGGAGGTATTTCTTTTAAAAGGTTATAGCAAGTCGATAAATTACCGCATGGGAGTACCTTTACTTAAAGATGTTCATGAGTCAATAGAGCAAGCAATTATTGCTAAAGAAGGTAATCAGAATTTATTTATGAGTATCTTTGACTAATAGTGATTTCTCCATCTGTATGAGATATCTATTTTCTACCCTTTCATGATGCTATTCCTATTTGAAGTGTGACATTCCAAATGCAATATGGTTGTAGGTCATAGTCTGTGATATCTGTGGAGATACTGGCCAAGAGGAGTTAGTTGCCATCTGTAGTAGATGTACTGATGGCGCTGGTGAGGGTTCAGGCGAGAGTAAGGGATTGAGGCTCTCCCACGACTGCGCCGGCTGCAGCAGCACCAAGTCGTCGCTCAGCTGCGACACTACTTCTCTTTGGGACTCTCGATATCTTCAAGAGATGGCAGAGAGAAGATCCATGGTCAGAATCTACATAAGTAAATATTTCTAATAATTTGGTTAACAAAAGAGAGATTTATTTCTATTTTTTGGGTACATTCTGTATTTGGATATTCAATGTAATGAAGATGTTGATATGTACTCTATTTTGAGAAATGTAATAACGATAGTGATATATAATGTTAAGTTTTTGGAATGTAATATATACTGTACAGTATAGAGCATTATAAATGTGCTAATTTGAATAGCATAAAGTGTTATAAATGTGCTGCAATGAGCCTGTACATATTATCTATTCATGACGTTTTAAAATTGTTCTGAATTGTGTACTATATATTAACTATTCATAACGCTTTTATAGAAATTATTCATGACGGTTATTTTATGACGCTTTTAAAAAACATTTATAACACCCGTTTTCATAACGGTTGCTGTGGAAAAAAAACGTCATGGTTCGTCATTAATGACACTTTTTAGCCGTCATTAAAAGGGTTTTTTATTGTAGTGTCCACTTCTACTCCTCCTCTGGTGATGATATGACCCAAGTACGAAATGCGATCGAGCCAGAACTCGTATTTACTGAACTTGGCATATAACTGGTATTCCCTGAGAATCTGAAGAACCACACGGAGATGCTGCTCATGCTCCGCCTCACTCTTGCTGTAGACCAGGATATCGTCCAAGAACACAATCACAAACTGATCCAAGTAAGGCATGAAGATGCGATTCATGAGATCCATGAATACAGCCGGCGCATTGGTCGCTCCAAAAGGCATAACAAGGAACTCCTAATGCCCATATCTCGATCTAAAAGCTGTCTTCGGGATGTCCTGCTCTCTGACTCTGATCTGATGATATCCTGAGCGCAAGTCGATCTTCGAGAATACTGATGCCCCTTTGAGTTGATCAAACAAGTCATCTATCCTCGGGAGAGGATATCTGTTCTTGATTGTCACTTAATTCAAGGTACGATAATCAACACATAACCTGGACGTACCATCCTTCTTTTTCACAAGAAGCATCGGGGCTCCCCAAGGCGATCCACTAGCACGAATGAATCCCTTGGTCCTGAGTTCCTCAATCATCTTGTACAATATCTCCAATTCTGACGGTGCTATTCTGTAGACTCTCTCTGACACTGGGGCTGTCCCGGGAATCAAGTCTATGGTGAACTCGATCTCCCACTCCGGAGGCATACCTGGAAGCTCTTCTGGGAAAACATCTGGAAACTCATCCACTATCCTGGGCAACTGAACTGCCGCTACTGCCATTCGCAATATCGGAGGAGAAAACTCAACCTCGCCTCGGGAAAAGGAAAACTCCGGCTCGTCTGGAATACTAAAAACAACCCTGCCAATGTGGCAGTCTATCCTAGCATACTGGTTCCTCAACCAATCCATCCCTAGGACCACATCGTAATCGGCCATCAGGAACTCTACCAATCTAGCGGGAAACTCTCTACCGCTAACTACAATCCGACACGAGGAAAACACTCTATCTACTCCCACAAGTCCATTACCAGTAAGTATATTGAGCCTTACTGATAATGACTCGGGCTCCAATCCTATCCGTGTCGCGAATCGTGCAGACATGAAAGAATATGATGTACCAGAATCAAATAAAGCTGAAGCTGGAAAGGAGTTGACGAGAATAGTACCTGCCACTACCTCTCCTGGTGCTAATCCTTCCTCCACGGTCATCGCCATAGCCTGACCATACCCTCAGGGTGCTGGTCCCCTCTGCTGACATCCTCGCTGCCTATTCTGACTCTGGGCTTGGGCTTGTGCATACTACTGGGGGTTATGCTGCTGGAATACTTGGGTCTGAGGCGGCAAGGGCCTCTGCAATAGGTATTGCTGTTGCTGCTGCTGGAACGGTGCTGGTCCTCTTACCGAAGAACTAGAAAGGTTGGACGATGATGAACCATCCCTATTCGGGCAGGATCCAACCCTATGATCCGGTTCTCCACAAGCCAGACACAATCATTGTGCCCTACGACACTCTGCCACTACATGGCCTGGCTTCCCACAATGAGAACATCCCACCGCGGAAGACTGCTTCTGCTTCTGCTGCTGCTGCTGAGGGTACATCGGGGTGGAATGCTGAACCGACGTTACTGAGGCCGCCCACCTTGGAGCTCCAATAGTCAAAGCCCTGGCTGCCGGGGCTGGTGCTGAAGACTGATTCATCTGGCCGTGGGATCTCTTCCGACCTCCGGCCCTATCCACAATCCTCTGGGAGGTATACTCATGCCTCCTAGCTGCTCTCAAGACTGTATCAAAAGTCTGATGCTCAAACTGCTCGACTGCCAACAAGATCTCTAGGTGAAGGCCCTACTGGAACCGTTGGGCTCTATCATACTCGGTTGCCACTAAGGTGGGAGCAAACCGACTGAGTCTGGAAAACTCGGCCGCATATTCGTCGACCGTCCTGCTTCCTTGCTTTAGATTGGTGAACCTCGCCTGTAGATTGTACCGAGCTACAGCGTCAAAATACTTGGTCTGGAATCTCTCTCTAAATACAGCCCCGGCAATAGGGGCCACTATTCCAACGGCCTGTGCTGCCCACCAGCTGCGGGCAAGATCCAATAACTGTAAGCGCACCACGGCTACCTTCTCGTTCTCTGGAGTCCTGGCTGCTTCAAGAATCACCTCAGTATCCTGAAGCCACGCATCCGCTGCGATAGCATCTTCACTACCGTCAAAGAATGGAGGGTTCAAGCGCTTGAAGCTGTTGGCCGCACTGTTACCCTGATGACCTCCTCTGGTCAAGGCATCTGTCACTGCCTGGTGCAAGGCATCTCCACGCCGGTCTTGGGAAGCTATCAAGGTCCTGACGAGACCTACCAAAGTGCCGTCATCAGGTTCTGTAGGTTGAACTGGCTGAACTGGTGGCTCTTCTCCAATAGGCTCGATTCTAGAGGCTACTTTGGAGTGCTGGGCTTGATCTCCGGGTTGCGGCTGGTCCACGGGAGGTGCTCTGCCTTGCTGATCGGTAGGACCACGAACAATGTCGCGGAAGAAGACGACATAGGGATCAATAAGGAAGGACCAGGACAGATCAATGAGACAAGCATATAATTGGGACAAGAATCCAGGGATTCAGATGATACGAGCAGAGATCAAGGACGAATACTGATTGAGACATCTATCCGATAAACCCTCACATATCTTGATTTACAAGACCTGTATGGGCCACCACTTAAACCATGTCACGCCTCAGAACCAGAATACTGGAGAGCGGGGGCAGACATAGCCAGCTACGTATATAAAATAGAATCCATCTCACTATACGATCACGGCTGTCTAGATACATGAGGGTTTAACTACAAGCCAGCAGTCTCTTAAGGTCTTGAACAAGCCTATTGTCTCAAACACAAGTAAGTAAAAGTTACAAGATGTATGATCATTGAATATACAATAATAAGGCGTCCCAAATATTACATATTTAGCTGATCATGAAGCTAGTCGTTACAAAATGTTAGGACTAGCAAGAGTTTAGTCATACATGATCAACCCTAGGATCTGTTAATCATGTTACAGCCCGTAGGCAGACAGTAAGTAAATTGCAATCGAGCTAAACAGGTGCTCGTCGGCTAAACGCCTCAAAAGAATATTTTTACAATAGAGTGGAAGATCAAGAATAAACCCACCCATTGCCAGGGTTCCGTCTAGTGGCCACCATCTGGCTGAAAGGTCGGTAGATCCTCTGGAGCTGCTCCGAAATCTGGCCATACAAAATCAGCTGGGTCAGACCCCAGAAAGAGCAAGTGCCACAAAGGAAGCTTCACTTAGGAACTAAAACCAGCAATTAGCACAATAGTAATAAATTAGTAATAAAAATAGGAATTAAGGAAAAGCATAACAGGTGATATACGACGAGATAACCATGGAACTATTCAGATAACCAGGTTACAACCCGTAAACCAAACAAGGACCGGGGTTGTAACCCTTCGTCTGAACAGAACTTGGAATTCTTACCATTTATTGGTAAAATAAATACAGGCATTCAGGTCATGCAGTGATCAGGACAAGACTAGACTGGTTAGACGCCATCCAATCATTTCACGGTCAAGCAAGAATTACGGCTTGATACTTTAACTAACTAGGGTTATCACAGACCTAGTTACTAGCAAGATACAGTGAGAATCTTCCACAGCCATAAGCCCTGCAGACCATCCAGGTTACCCGGGTTGAAAGATTAGGGTTGAATTCAGGTGGGTACATCGTCCAGAAAATACATGTACCCTTAGGCAGCTTCAAGGGTGCAACACATGACAGTGTGCTGGAAATATGCCCTACTCGACGGCATGCTACAGATCCTAAGGCGTGCCCAGGTAACGGGATTGCCTGTAGCTGGGAGATCTCTTTATGACTAATGTACTAATCTAGTTATTTAGCCTTAGTCCATTTCAGTAGGTACTCCTGACCGTGGTACTCAGGATTCCCCTCCTAGACATAATGCAAGACAGGACTAGTTTATTTGTACAAGCACAATCGTCCACGGTGTCCAGGTAATTTATATAGGTCATGTCATGTCATGGAGCCGTCGCAACAGCTTATCAAGATATATCATGTCAGGTTATCATGTCAAGTGTACTTTATCAGGAGTGGGCCACGGCGGGCTACTATCATGTCAGGCTCAATCATGTCAAGTGCGTACCACTACGGGTTACTGTCATGTCAGGCTCAATCATCATGTCCAAACATATCAAGTAAATTCGTGATTATCAAGTTCATGACAAAAGGCGTAAGGATATAAAATGGTCGTAAAATATCTAATAAAATATCAATACACAGGGCTGTAGGAGTGTCACGACTCGCACCCTGATTAGGGGCACGAGTATGTGGTTACGTCCAGCCTACGCCGCAGCATCGACAGTAGAACGTTATCTAGGTCATCTATAAATACTACAACTAAACAGATAAATATACATGTACAGTATATACACTCCGAATGGAGGTGATATAGCAATACAGTCTCAATCACAAATGTAAAACTAAGGTAGATAGTATGAAAAGGAAAATACGAATGATGAGAACAGGAAATAAGTCCAAGATCCACACAAGTCCAGAGCTATACACAAACAACCCAAAGAATCACATAATATATAAAAACTACTACAGTCTAAAAAGTACTAGCTGGCTCGTAGGCCAGGCAAACCTAACTAAGTTACACTACTCATGGTGAGCAAAGTCTAGTGGCTCTACTAACAAACCATAGCCCGGGTCTACTCCATCAGACTCGATCCCATAATAGGTCGGGCAATCTGCCTCAGAATTATCTGTAATATGTCAACGGTATCCTGTCAGGAAAATGAGCAAGTACAAACACCAACAGCAGTTCCATATGAATTGACAAATTCTATAAGAGACAATGTAATAAAATACAAGACAAAATCAAATGGAAATACATATCATGATGAGAGTACTGAAAAGGACGACGATATGAATGTATATAGGGCGACTTGGAAACTATTCGAAAGCCGAGTTACAACCCCTAAACCAAACAAGGACCGGGGCTGTAACCCTTCTCCCGAACAGAACTTAGTCACCAAGATAATAAATATAAAAGGTGCCTTAAATTATTAGTGTGTCATGTGATCGGCTCGGGAAAAATATGCTCAGGCTTTCCATCCGACCGGCTATGAACCCTGTATACAATAGAACGATAAGGCCAGTCACCATGGAAAGCTATAAACCGTATAGGGTAAGGCTTTACCCGTCGTGAGGCGAGGGTATAGCTACGAACCATATGTACCATAGAACCATGTGGTAATTTGATCACATAACCACTAATAACTCCTCTATCCCCGAATAGTACAATGGATCTGGACATGACACGTTATGACACGGGATTCCATAAGAGGGTAGCAAGTCCCCTTTTAAAATCGGTGTCTATACTAATACACTGAAATAAGACAGAATATGTACCAATATACTATGTAACTCTAGGAATAACATCCCATGTCATGATCCAACATATACTAGTCCGTGAACTGTCGTGACTGGAAATCGAGTATAACACTACAACTGAATCAGATATAGCAGATATCAAGACAATAAAAACTATCAGTGAATGTACTCGCCTGTAGTCCTGAGCTGATAGGGTGAACAGACACTCAGAGTGATCACAGACCTAAAATAAGATACTATGTGTCAAACAGGACTAAATACTGAAAAAAAAGCTAATTAAAGTCATGAATGCAAGTCTAAGTCAAAACTAGGTCAATCTAGGTCAGACTGAGTCACACTAGGTCATACTGACTCATACTAGGTCATACCAGGTCATTGGGAGTCAATCCAAGTCAAACTAGGTCAATCTGGTTCAAGGGTTGACTTACAGTTGACTTTTGGTCAAAAAGTCAACTCTGGTCAACTCTGGTCAACACTGAGTCAACCCTAGGTCAACCCTAGGTCAAACAAGTTAAATGTTGACTAACAGTTGCCTTTCAGTCAACTGGTCAACTCTGGTTTGGTTTCGGTCAATTCTAAGTCAAGTGTTGACTTGAAGTTGACTTTGGGTCAAAAAGTCAACTCTTGGTCAACGGGGGTCAAGACTAGTCTAAACTACCCTCATCTAGTCATTATATACCAAAACAACCTATTTCCAATCCCATCTAGCAATTAGAAACCCAATACCTTACATTACCCAATACACCTTATATTTACCCTTACAAGGTATTCCCGATACCTTGCCCATTACAAAGGAAACCCTTCTAGATCTCAGGATACTAGCCTAGGCTTCTTAGAATAGCTAGATACTATCCTATCTAGGGTTTAGTAACCAAGAAATCTAGGGTTCTTGGGCATCTAATCCATCTTATCTTCTATGTTGGTCATCCCAACATTACCTTAAGGTAATCTTGAGATATCAAGATACCACATCTAACATAACCCATTTCTTCTAAACCACACTCACTCTCCCTCACAAACATCATCTATCTAACCCCCATCTAACTTAGAATGCTACTCCTAAAATAACTCTCAAGAACCAACTCAAACAACTACCAGAAACCCCCTAATGTATCTTAACATGACATATAACATAACATGACCAACCTTATTTTCTACCACTATAAACACTACTCCACTAACCATCTAACACACTAATAACACTCTCTAACTTAGGGGTTTCGTAGTACTAAATGTGGTTGACAAGTGGGGGTAGGTATTTGGGTCTAAGGTGGGTCAAAAGGGGATGTTTCGAGACCACAAAAACCCCAAAAAACCATCCTGCACTGCTTCTGCTTACTGCTTTTTCCTGCTTACTGCTTATTGCTTACTGCTTACTGCTTACTTCTTTCCTGCTCATTCTCTCACTCTCTAACCATCTAACAACACACACAAACACATATACCAAATCCACCACCCTTCTCTTCTAACACACCTACACACATCTATATACAAACACACTACCACTCAACCAAACACAATCACTCAACAAACCACACTAGTCTCAAGTCAAATAGGATGGCATGATCCTCCCAACTCTCTCACCTTCACAACACACACACTACACTACCATCTATACAATATCAAACACACATTAGCACATATCTTCTATCAATCTCACTTCTCTCCACTAACCACACACATCCTTATCTTATTCAAACACACACACTATACTAACATATATTACATAACAATAATATATATATATATATATATATATATATATATATATATATATATATATATATATATATATATATATATATATATATATATATATTTAAATATATATTTTTTTTAAATATATATTTATATATATATTTAAATATATATATATATATATATATATATATATATATATATATATATATATATATATATACTATATCATATATATTCTTGACAATCTATAATACCTACATTCACATGATATCCATACTAGGCTCATAGGTTACACAAAATGCCTACATCGCATAGTCACTCTTCTACTTAAAATTAATACTGTACCAATTGGGCCTTCACAAAATTCTAGGATTAAAGTATGTTATAGCTCTTTGTGTTAGCTTTTTGAAACTTCAAACGGATCGCATTTTCGTGTCTGGAAGCTCCCGGAATCGCGAAAACACCGAAACGCGTTCGTCTTTCGTACAGTTGACACTCAAATAATTCTACAGAAAGTTCTAGAATGAATTTGGCCTATTAATATATATATTTGGAAAGCTAACTTCGATATGGTTCTTTTAAAAAAAATGGGAGGTTAATTGGAATTATGAGATAAAAGTTATGGCATTTCTAATTTGCTCTAGCTACTAAAAACGTGGATAAAAATTATGACGAATTTGGGTTGTTTGAACAAAAAACACATGTAGGCCAAAATACTTGGATACCAACATAGCAATCTAAATAAAACTTATTCTAACCATTCTAAATAAGATCAATCCACTCTATAAAGTATAAATCTGAAATTAAAACACTAATTAATCATTTCTACCATATATATATGCATACAAGTGTCCAAAATAGGGATTTTTCCCACTAGGACACAACCACAACACAAAGGACACTCCTATGACCTCCAAATGGACACGAAATGGACAAAAATGGAGATACAACCATGGGGGTCATTCCTATGGGTTCAAAACATTCCTATATGCATGTAGGGATGGATTAGAGGAGAGATTATACATTCCGGGAGAGAGATTCAAAGGAAAATCCTTCCGACACGACACCGACACGTAGAGATTCCAAAAGAACACGAACGAGCTCCGAATCCTCCCAAACTTGGCTAGCTCCTTCCTTTCATGGAGTAGAGGAGAAATGAAGAAGATTTAGTGGAAGAAGGAGTTGATTTGGAGATAAAATCAATGGGGTTGCTCTCTAGAAATTTGGGGAAGAACATGAGAGAGAAAATGGATGGATAAAATGAAATGGAAGAGATGATGACTCACTCCTTATCCCCCCATAGGTGGCTGCCCAAAAAGGGTGAGGTGTCCCCATTAGAAAAGTCCAAAATGCCCCCACTTGACCTGTTTGATTTAAATTAAGAATGGGCTAAAGGTTGAGGTCAAATTAGTCTAGTTTTAAGTCTCTAATTAAGCTAAACATATCCATAAATAATTAGTCTAACTACTAACTAATATTAATATTATGTGAACTAAAATTAATATCATGTGGACCATGTCTAACTAGTGTGTGGGTTCCACTAGAGTCAAACTACCCTCCGGGTCTCCGTTTCAAGTCGGATTGAGTTGAAATTCGAACCCGACTCAAATAACCCCAAAACAATATCATAAATAATAAAATAAATTTCAACCCCAAATAATATCATAAATAATAAAATAAATTTTAAAAATATTCAAAAATGAAAAATGACAAAAATATCCTTGATTCTGAAAACTGGGGGTGACAAATCTATCCACCTTAAAAAAATTTCGTCCTCGAAATTAAAACCAAGCAATCACCAAAGCAAAATATCAAAATAAATCAAAGAGGTCCAATGACCAAAATACCCTTGGGCCAGAAATAACACTGAAAGTATCCTAATCACATGGTTAGGCTCTAGGTCAAACAGTCCCTAGGGTTTCACTAGTAAAACATCAAAATCACAAGTCATGGCTTAAAAATTTAAAATAATTAAAATTTCCAAAATCAAAGCATGAATTAAATGACATTAATTAAATGACTAAAATTATAGCATTTTAAAATTATACTCAAATAGAAACTAGGTGCTACAAGTCTATCCACCTTAAAGGAATCATCCTTAAAAATTAAAACGAAGCAAACACAGAAAATTCATGCAATTTGATAATCGTATGCGTCTGTCCAATAATCATGATACTCAGAATCTCCGTCATGCCAGTGAGCAAGGCCACGATAATCACAGAGTCCTCAACTACGGTACATACCTCTAGAATTATGGTATTTAAAATTTTTGTATTGTCGCATGCTTGGCAGCAAAAATCTTAAATTCCTACACCCGAGAAATACGACCATAATCCGACTATATGTCCTCACTATGC
This sequence comes from Iris pallida, assembly GCA_029216955.1. Classification (NCBI taxonomy): domain Eukaryota; kingdom Viridiplantae; phylum Streptophyta; class Magnoliopsida; order Asparagales; family Iridaceae; genus Iris; species Iris pallida. The sequence continues at coordinate 13,294,705 of JANAVB010031216.1, read as the reverse complement.
CTGCTACCATGACCCTAGAGGATTCTAAAATCTCATAATCAAGACGACCTAGCCCATACGACTTATCTCAGAAGAATATCACATCACAAGAACAAAATTTCATCCAACGATCAAGGAACAGATGGAATTGAATTTCAAGACAGTTTATAAGAAAGCAAATACGGAAATGAGATCGAAAGATTGGAACCTGCTATCTGCTCTGCTACTGCCTGAAAACAAGTTACTGTCATCCTGAAGACGAATTGAACCCAAGAGATCAATATGGCACAAGATAAGATATTATCAAAGGAGGATAATTGAATTCAAATGCAAGAAGAGTTGTCATGGTAATCAAAAGATCAGAATTTTCCTAAAATGTGATTGAGTAACTCCTACCATACCCTAGATCCTACGTCCTAGTCGCAGGCTCGTAATTAGCACTCTAAGTCGAGCACCATTACGAGATCACACTAATTACGACTCAGACCTGCATGGGCCACCACAAAAAGGTGTCACGACCCGCACCCTGATTAGGGGCACGAGTACGTGGTTACGTCCAGCCTACGCCACAGCATCGGCAGTAGAACGCTGTCTAGGTCATCTATAAATACTACAACTAAACAAATAAATGTACCCGTACAGTATATACACTCCAAATGGAGGTGACATAACAATACAGTCTCAATCACAAATGTAAAAATAAGGTAGATAGTATAGAAAGGAAAATACGAATGATGAGAACAGGAAATAAGTCCAAGATCCACACAAGTCCAGAGCTATACACAAACAACCCAGAGAATCACATAATATATAAAAACTACTACAGTCTAAAAATTACTAGCTGGCTCGTAGGCCAGGCAAACCTAACTAAGTTATACTACTCAGGGTGAGCAAAGTCTAGTGGCTCTACTAACAAACCACAGCCCGGGTCTACTCCATCAGACTCGACCCCATAATAGGTCGGGCAATCTGTCTCAGAACCATCTGTAATATGTCAACGGTATCCTGTCAGGAAAATGAGCAAGTACAAACACCAACAGCAGTTCCATATGAATTGATAAATTCTATAAGAGACAGTGTAATGAACTACAAGACAAAATCAACTGGAAATACATATCATGATGTGAGTACTAAAAAGGAGGACGATATGAATGTATATAGGGCGACTTGGGAACTATTCGGAAGCCGAGTTACAACCCCTAAACCAAATAAGGACCGGGGCTGTAACCCTTCTCCCGAACAGAACTTAGTCACCAAGATAATAAATATAAAAGGTGCCTTAAATTATTAGTGTGTCATGTGATCGGCTTGGGAAAAATATGCTCAGGCTTTCCATCCGACCGACTATGAACCCTGTATACAATAGAACGATAAGGCCAGTCACCATGGAAAGCTATGAACCGTATAGGGTAAGGCTTTACCCGTCGTGAGGTGAGGGTATAGCTATGAACCATATGTACCATAGAATCATATGGGAATTTGATCACACAACCACTAATAACTCCCCCATCTCCGAATAGTACAATGGATCTGGACATGACACGTTATGACACGGGATTCCATAAGAGGGTAGCAAGTCCCCTTTTGAAATTGGTGTCTATACCAATATACTAAAATAAGACAGAATATGTACCAATATACCATGTAACTCTAGGAATAACATCCCATGTCATGATCCAACATATACTAGTCCGTGAACTGTCGTGACTGGAAATCGAGTATAACACTACAACTGAATCGGATATAGCAGATATCAAGACAATGAAAACTATCAGTGAATGTACTCGCCTATGGTCCTGAGCTGATAGGGTGAACAGACACTTAGAGTGATCACAGACCTAAAATAAGATACTATGAGTCAAACAGGACTAAATACTGAAAAAGGAAGTTAAATCAAGTCATGAATGCAAGTCTAAGTCAAAATTAGGTCAATCTAGGTCAGACTGAGTCACACTAGGTCATACTGGCTCATACTAGGTCATACCAGGTCACTGGGAGTCAATCCAAGTCAAACTAGGTCAATCTGGTTCAAGGGTTGACTTACAGTTGACTTTTGGTCAAAAAGTCAACTCCGGTCAACTATGGTCAACACTAAGTCAACCCTGGGTCAACCCTAGGTCAAACAAGTCAAATATTGACTAACAGTTGCCTTTCAGTCAACTGGTCAACTCTAGTTTGGTTTCGGTCAATTCTAAGTCAAGTGTTGACTTGAAGTTGACTTTCGGTCAAAAAGTCAACTCTTGGTCAACGGGGGTCAAGACTAGTCTAAACTACCCTCATCTAGTCATTATATACCAAAACAACCTATTTCTAATCCCATCTAGCAATTAGAAATCCAACACCTTACATTATCCAATACCCCTTATATTTACCCTTACAAGGTATTCCCGATACCTTGCCCATTACAAAGGAAACCCTTCTAGACCTCAGGATACTAGCCTAGGCTTCTTAGGGTAGCTAGATACTATCCTATCTAGGGTTTACCAACCAAAAAATCTAGGGTTCTTGGGCATCTAATCCATCTTATCTTCCATGTTGGTCATCCCAACATTACCTTAAGGTAATCTTGAGATATCAAGATACCACATCTAACATAACCCATTTCTTCTAAACCACACTCACTCTCCCTCACAAACATCATCTATCTAACCCCCATCTAACTTAAAATGCTACTCCTAAAATAACTCTCAAGAACCAACTCAAACAACTACCACAAACCCCCTAATGTATCTTAACATGACATATAACATAACATGACCAACCTTATTTTCTACCACTATAAACACAACTCCACTAACCATCTAACACACTAATAACACTCTCTAACTTAGGGGTTTCGTAGTACTAAATGTGGTTGACAAGTGGGGGTAGGTATTTGGGTCTAAGGTGGGTCAAAAGGGGATGTTTCGAGACCACAAAAACCCCAAAAAACCATCCTGCACTGCTTCTGCTTATTGCTTTTTCCTGCTTACTGCTTATTGCTTACTGCTTACTGCTTACTGCTTTTCTGCTCATTCTCTCACTCTCTAACCATCTAACCACACACACAAACACATATACCAAATCCACCACCCTTCTCTTCTAACACACCTACACACATCTATATACAAACACACTACCACTCAACCAAACACAATCACTCAACAAACCACACTAGTCTCAAGTCAAATAGGATGGCATGATCCTCCCAACTCTCTCACCTTCATAATACACACACTACACTACCATCTATACAACATCAAACACACACTAGCACATATCTTCTATCAATCTCACTTCTCTCCACTAACCACACACATCCTTATCTCATTCAAACACACACACTATACTAACATATATTACATAACAATTTTATATATATATATATATATATATATATATATATATATATATATATATATATATATATATATATGTACTATATCATACATATTCTTGACAATCTATAATACCTGCATTCACATGATATCCATACTAGGCTCATAGGTTACACAAAATGCCTACATCGCATAGTCACTCTTCTACTTAAAATCAATATTGTACCAATTGGGCCTTCACAAAATTCTAGGATTAAAGTATGTTATAGCGCTTTGTGTTAGCTTTCCGAAACTTCAAACGGATCGCATTTTCGTGTCCGGAAGCTCCCGGAATCGCGAAAACACCGAAACGCGTTCGTCTTTCGTACAGCTGACACTCAAATAATTCTACAGAAAGTTTTAGAACGAATTTGGCCTATTAATATATATATTTGGAAAGCTAACTTCGATACGGTTCTTTTAAAAAAATGGGAGGTTAATTGGAATTATGAGCTAAAAGTTATGGCATTTCTAAGTTGCTCTAACTACTAAAAACGTGGATAAAAATTATGACGAATTTGGGTTGTTCGAACAAAAAACACATGTAGGCCAAAATACTTGGATACCAACATAGCAATCTAAATAGAACTTATTCCAACCATCCTAAATAAGATCAATCCACTCTATAAAATTATAAATCTGAAATTAAAACACTAATTAATCATTCCTACCATATATATATGCATACAAGTGTCCAAAATAGGGTTTTTTTCCACTAGGACACAACCACAACACAAAGGACACTCCTATGACCTCCAAATGGACACGAAATGAACAAAAATGGAGATACAACCATGGGGGTCATTTCTATGGGTTCAAAATATTCCTATATGCATGTAGGGATGGATTAGAGGAGAGATTATACCTTCCGGGAGAGAGATTCAAAAAAAAATCCTTCCGACACGACACCGACACGTAGAGATTCCAAAAGGACACGAACGAGCTCCGAATCCTCCCAAACATGGCTAGCTCCTTCCTTTCATGGAGTAGAGAAGAAATGAAGAAGATTTGGTGGAAGAAGGAGTTGATTTGGAGATGAAATCAATGGGGTTGCTCTATAGAAATTTGGAGAAGAACATGAGAGAGAAAATGGATGGATAAAATGAAATGGAAGAGATGATGACTCACTCCTTATCCCCCCCATAGGTGGCTGCCCAAAAAGGGTGAGGTGTCCCCATTAGAAAAGTCCAAAATGCCCCCACTTGACCTATTTGATTTAAATTAAGAATGGGTTAAAGGTTGAGGTCAAATTAGTCTAGTTTTAAGTCTCTAATTAAGCTAAACATATCCATAAATAATTAGTCTAACTACTAACTAAAATTAATATTATGTGAACTAAAATTAATATCATGTGGGCCATGTCTAACTAGTGTGTGGGTCCCACTAGAGTCAAACTACCCTCCGGGTCCCCGTTTCAAGTCGGATTGAGTTGAAATTCGAACCCGACTCAAATAACCCCAAAACAATATCATAAATAATAAAATAAATTTTAACCCCAAATAATATCATAAATAATAAAATAAATTTTAAAAATGTTCAAAAAAATAAAATGACAAAAATACCCCTGATTCTGAAAACTGGGGGTGACAAGGAGAGCCATGCGGCTAAGGCATATGCTGTCAGGAATGATCTCATGTGGCTGGAATAGAACAGCCCATGCGGCTGAATAGAGTCAGGCGCATGCGGCTAAAAGGGAGAGGCTTATGCGGTCAAAGGTGTATCAGTCATATGCGGCTCGGAGATCCAGTCAGTCATGCGGCTGAGAAAGGCAAGACATATACGGTCAGGAGGATAGAAAACTCATGCGGCTGGTGGAGGATGGGTCCATGCGGCTGGCTGACCAATCAGGTACATGCGGCCGGGGAGGAGCAACCCATGCGGCTGCGGGGAGCAATGACTATGCGGTCAAGGGAAGCAAACCCATGCGGCTGGGAGACTGCGGTCTATGCGGCTCGCGAGTGTTGAGTTCATGCGACTCAGGGTTGCTAGAAATCCATGTGGCCAGGAAGGACTGGACCTCAGTCATGCGGTTAAGTAAGAAGGACTTCATGCGGCTAGAAGGAATAATTGCCGCATAAACTTGTCATACGGTCAAGTCAAGGCAATAGTGCATGCGGTTGGAACTGACCTGCCGCATGAATGTTCATGCGGTCAAGTGCTACTATGCGGCTCAGGACTGTACTTCTTCTCCAAATTTCCGAGAAGAAGTACACCATAAGCCATGACTTCCAAGTTGCATAACTCTATCATCCGGAGCCCAAATCCGAACTTCCATAGGTCAAAATGGGGTAGAACGAAATTTTCTACAACATAGAACCATCGAAACTCGAAATTAACAAGATTAAGTAGATCAAAACCTAAGAAATCCGAAAATAAGATAAATATAGATCTACAAGAATCTAGCCATGGAAAGTAAAAATGTCAAGTTCTAAAGTAAGTTAGAATGCTGTAAGGAAGAGAATGAAGCAATAAAATTGGAGTTCCTCCATGAAGCAAGTTGCACTTGCCTAGACCTCTCTCTCCCTCTCTCTGGTAGGTGAAGAATTAAATAGAAGAAGAAGAAGAGGTTAATGAAGAGAGAGAAAGAAGAATGGGTTAATAAATGGTAGTGGTGGTGGTAGGTAGGGGGTTCACCCTTTAGTTCATAATGAACCAATAGCAATCCCAAACCGAACCAAGCCAACCCGAACCAAGAATAACCAAGCCAAACCAAACCAAGGAGATATGCAAATACAAGATAAAATACGTATACGTAATCCAAATATGTAATACGAACACAGGCATTACATTTATAAAACTCACTACCCATCTAAACAATGTGTCATAATAAAATAGAAGAAATTTTTTGTTTACTAGTACATATATCATAACTTAAATTTAGTACAAAACAATCTTTCAAAATTGTTCTTTTTTTCTTTTTCAAAAAATTTAACAATTTTTGCTGTAATAATAGATCTAGAAACTTTAGTAAAACAAGAATTTAGTATATTACTTGTGTAACATCTCAATTCCAAAATATGTAGGATTTGGAGATCCTATACATGTCAGCTACGTATCAAGTGTACTCCAGTCCAACTCGAATACGTATAAACTGTCTACATTAGGTCTAAAATATCAAGTCATCTATATCTCAATCCACAAATAATAATCCCAAGTGGGAACTCTTGTATTAATGTTGATCAAACAATAATACACTAATGCCACTTGAATATAAATACAATAATAGATAATTTGTAATAAGGTTGGCCAGACCTTCAAACAATCATCTGAACAAGCTCATAAAAAAAAGTAAGCTTGTAAAACTAGGATATGCAGTTGAAGGTCTAATCATAAAATATTATAGATGAAAGAATGATAAAAGTATTGCTATCGATACCTGAATCCTGGAGATACAATCGACCACCAATCTATCCTTCTATTCTAGTAGTCTCAACAAATACCTGGAAGAAAACTAGCAATAACCTGGAAAAATTACCAGGTCCTCAGGGGACTAGCAAGACGCATAATATACAAGCACTTTGATAGTAATCTAGCATGCAAAGATAGATAGAAAAAAGGTACAAGAAAGTAAAGACTGAAGGAAGTACAGTACTAGAAATAAAACATAAAGGAAATGGCATGCCTCGAGAATCGTGCTAATAAATGCGACTAAGATAAATCGAGGTAAACCGCAGCCCGGTGGTTGCTAATGGCCCTATAGATTGTAGCCCGGTGGTTGCTAACAACCTATAGTAAGTCTCAATCGCAGCCTGGTGGTTGCTAACGATTGAGAGTGGTCAGATATAGTCACGTCTATAACAAGGTCCTCACTTAAACTACAAGTCAATCAGGTCAAGTCAACATGTCAAGTCCAAATTCAGGTCAAACAGGTCAGGAAAATATGGCATAGACAAAGCAATACTATCATTAGACATGAACAAAATTAGAAAAATAGAACAAGTAAGATGGAAAAAGTGTAACAATTTATGTGCACGTAAACATAGAAAATAACAATGACATGAATCAGGATGAACATGTAATCAAGTGAGATAGAAAAGAATAGCAATAAGAAAATGCATGTAAATACTATAAAGCTTGGCAAGGTGTACTTGTATGGTGTTTATCCATTCCATGTTGAGACTACGATACCCGCAATTAGTTCTAATGATGCTAAGGGTGCTATAGTCCACAAAAAATCTACTAACCCAAACAAACAAGGAAGAATTAATGCCCAACTATATCTTTATAGGAACAAGATATCTATTAGAGTTTAGTTTGCAAAAATAATTTCTTTTATCAAAACTGTATTTATATATATACTTATACTTAAAATATATAACTTGTTTATTTTTTTAATATCATAATTGATAAAGTTGTATATGTTAGCCCTTTATAAGAGTCTATATAAAAATTACATGTACAACTTCTTATACATGTATAATAATAATATATTTGATAAATTCTTTATTACATGAAGCTAAATAATATTCCAAATATATAAATAATTATAATACATATCTATATAACCTAGTATGTATACAGACAAAATATCATACAAATGTAACAGTCATACACCCCTACTTATATGTAACATAATATATATAACATGTATTTAGCAAACATATAATGATATTCTAAAGCTATTATCATATTATAAAGGTACTACCAGCTATATGTCCCCTTTTTAAAGTAAAACCAATATATGTAAATATTCATATGCAAACCCTTGTATAAAATTATATACAATAATTATACGTAACACCATTTATATAACCTTTTATATAACACAAATATATATATATATATATATATATATATATATATATATATATATATATATATATAAAATATATATATATATATAAAATATATATATATATATATATATTTATTTATTTATTTATTTATATATATATATATATATATATATATATATATATATATATATATATATATATATATATAAACTCTTTAGGTAATATAGACATGAAATGTTGGGTATTTAGTAAATTACATGTTATACAGAGAGTCCTATGCTGCTGCTACAGCTTCTGCTAAAGCCTTCAAAATTCTACTTTTTCTATATTTTATTAACAACAAATAGTTCTTTACCACGCTAACTTGATATATATAAACTAAGAGAGAGAAAAAAAAAGAATAGAATCCTAACTTACTATATATCACCTTCTTATCTTCCTCCTAGTATAACATACGCCTATGGTGTCTATAATGATGAATAAATATTTAGGATGATGCATCACCAGAGAGTCGACATACGTGGCTAGAACGGAGGCCTCGGCATGTCAGCGGTCGACGAGTGCGGTGCGGGTCGCTGGGTTGCTCCAAAGAAGGAAGATGGTAATGCTTAAGTTTTAGTTTCAACATTTTTCTTTTTATACAGAAATGAGGGAAAGTTATGGAATGGAAGGGTCGGATTATGGAATGGAAGGGTCGGGGGTTATGGAATAGAAAAGGTTAGGGGTTATAGAATGGAAGGGTCGGAGATTATGGAATGGAAGGGTCGTGGGTTATGGAATGGAAGAAGTTGGGCGTTTTGGAATGGAAGAGGTTGGGGGTTTATGTAAATAGGAATGGAAAGAGAGGGTGGATTTTAGTTAAGTTGGACTTTGTATTAAAGAGAAAGAAAATAATTATTGGGCTGGACCTAGGCTGATGTTAGAGGAAATATATAAAATATATAGACTAAAAATAAATAGAAAACTGTCTGGCTTTAGAATTGGATCATAGAAAAGAAATAATTCTTAAGTGGGTATTTAGATTGGACTTGGCCAAGCATATGGTCAGTAGTTTGGCTGAAAGAAATATTTATTTAGGAATATGAAAGGAGGCATATATATATATATATATATATATATATATATATATATATATATATATATATATATATATATATATATATATATATATATATGGATTAGGCAAATTTGGAAAAGTTCAATAAGAATGGGAGTGGGCTAGGCTTAGTTTAATAAAGATTAAAATAGGACATTATAACATGGGATGGTCTTAGTCAGGAGGAAATGGTCCAAACAAATACATATAGCTTTGAAGACCCATCAAAATATGCATATCCAATAAATATAATTTATCACATATATGGGCTTCAGGCTTACCAATAAATCTGTTTAAGATCATAATAGTCCATAGGCCCGTTATAACTATAAAATATAAATAAAAAATAAATATTGTTTTTAAAATATCAAAAAAATTATTATTCAAGCCAAAATAAAATATATAAAATATTTTTAAAAATCGGGGGTCTTACATTCTACCCACCATAAAATAATTTCATCCTCGAAACTAAATATAATGCTCACTAATAATTAACCATGCTAGAGTAACTAGGAATAGTTCAAGGAATACATTAGGTCACTACGGTGTCTCCTAATAACTCAAGTAATAATCAATCATAAATGTAACTAACTAATTTTGAGATTCTATTTTTGGAAATCAATATTAAATTTTTGGAAATTTATAAATCCATTTTTGAATTTATTGTAAATTTATTTACTATTCTAAATATCAATATTTAATTATTTAATTTAAATTCAGAATATATTTATTAAATAAGATTTTATTTCTAGTTATTATTAGTAAATGATTAGTTAATATTATTTCCAGAATTAATTATCTGTTATTAATTATTATGGGTCTACCAAGTCTTGGACTTGGATTGTGGGCTGACTATCCAAATTGCCTACCAAGCTTAGGCTTGGATTGTGGGCCTATGATTTGAATTAGGGAATAGCTAAATACTCAGTTAAATCCTAATTAATAGATTAGTTACTAACTAGTGGATTAATTAGAGATTAGTTATTATTACCTGATTAGTTAGGGGGTTAGTTATAGCTGTTAGTGGTTTCACTAAATACCCCTAGATCTATTACAAATTACAAAGATACCATTTTGGCTTGGGGTACAATCTACCTATCCTCTATTAAAATAATAGGACTCCCATTATTTTATTACAACAATCCTCTCTCTCTACTCTCTCTCTCTCTCTCTCTCTCCTGACTCTCTCTCTCCAGCTTCTATCTGCCATCCTCCGTCGTCGTCCGTCATGCGCCGCCGTACTCCGATCTTGCTCTGGCGATCCTCCGCCTTGCCGTTATTCCTCGTTTCCCCCATCCAGCCACCACCATCATCATCATCGACCACTTCTCCTCCGTACACTAACAACAGCCTTAGCTACCACCAGTTCCACCACTCATCTCCACCCTGCCTCGCCGTCGACTGCCCTAGCCAACCAAACCCGACCGTCACCGACCTCCTCACTCTACCACCCACCAGCTTCATCATCTTCATCCACCACCACGACCAACACCAACTCCAGAACACCAATCCCGACCGTCCATGACCACCCCCGTCGTCCCCTGTCCTCGTCACCGTCGTGTCGACTGAATGTAGCCTTCTGCAGCCAGATCCCAACCCTTCTCTCGAGATCAGGAGTTGCAAGGAGTCCTCGCACTACCAGAATAAGTCGTTTTAGCGACGCCTAAAGACGTCGCTAAAACGATAATTTTTGTCGCTAAAAATATGTAGCGACGAAATTGCCGACGTTTTGTGATAATCGCTAAAATATAAGTCGCTAATCTTTCTAACCGTCGCCAAACGTCGCAATTACCGACGTTTGTCGACGTATTTATACATCGGTATAATGCCGACGTCTACCGTCGTGTCGTCGGTGGCTTTGCGACGTAATACATCGTGTCGCTACGCGTCGGTAAATTTATCGACGAATTTGTAGGAACGATATAGTAAAGCGTAATACTCTAGAGGGGGGGTGAATAGAGTTGGCAGCGGAATAATGCTAAATAAAAAATGTTAGCAACACAATCACAGTATATAATCACAGTTAAAATAATGTAAAGGCAGAGTTCAGAAAGCAAACGCAAAGACAACGATGTATACTGGTATCCCTCTGTTGAGGACTAATCCAGTCGGTAGAACTCTTGCTACCAGTTGAATCCACTATAGGAAAAACCGCAAGTTTTCTTACGAAGTCCTTGCAACTTCTATAACGCGAGCTTTGATACGAAGAACTCGTCCAACTTCAAATGTGAAGAGGTATTCTTCAATCAAGCCTTCTGATTACAATCTCTTAGAAACTTCTAGACCGTACCGCACTGGCAAATCGACTAGAGGATTGTAACTGGCTTGGGATCTGAAAATGAAAGCTCTAGAAAACTCTTTGGAAGGCAGAAAGCTTTTTAGATAGAGAGAAGATTGAAAGTGAATGAGTGAATTGAAATGATCGAAATCCATCTCTATTTATAGGAATTCTAAAGGGAGAACTCTGTCAGAATTCGGGCAGAATTCGGGCAGAACTCGATGAGCAAATCTCGGTCAAATCCGCAACTGCAGGAGGACCAAGTTCCAGGGAATTCAAAAAATCAAACGGCCACCAACCGAACTCTGGCCGAACTCTGGCCAAACTCTGGCCGAGTTCTGTCAGGGTTAGGTTAGGATTTTTAAAAAAGATTTTTGGTGATTTTTGAAAACCTTTTTGAAAACCTTTTTGTAAACATTTTGATAGGTCATTTTAAAAACATTTTGAACTATTTGGGAGTAGCCTATTTGCCAGTACGACTCGGTGTACAACGTATTCCTAGACTCAAATAAAATGAAAAATTATATTGCATAGGAAGTACAGACTCAAGTAGGCAAACAGATCTTCAGTCTTGAACGGAGTGAATATCCAATCTTGCTTATGTCCAAGAAGCTGAGATGTCCCAACAAGCTTCGTATATCCAGAAAGAGTTTTGATCAATTATTAAAATCAGGTTGACTATGACCAATGGGCCAACAATCTCCCCCATTTTGATAATTGACAAACTATGAATGATATAACATTAAGCTTGTTCAAGCTTGTTCAAAAATATCAAAAAGTAGAAATTGTTCATAACCTGTATTTAACTCAAAAAAAATGTTAGATCATTTTTAATTTTCTCTCCCTTTGTCACTTAGCAAAATAATTGCACAAGAGAAGGCTCCCCCGCAGTAAATGCAGAAGGCTCCCCCGCAATCAATGCATAAGTAACAAATAGCGAGAAAATAAACTCAGGCTAATGTAAAGTTGCTACAAATTATCATCACAGGCATGTATTGCTTCAAAAACATAAAAAAATCTCAGGCATGCTATTTCATAGGCAGTTTAAAATGGAGAAGCAGTATAAAGAGATAGTGCTTAAACAAAATGCTGAAATAAACTGAGATGTCATAAATGAAACATCAAAAACATGTCCATGAAGATAAAAAGTACTGATATCAAACTACAAAGTACTGATAAAAAGTAAATAATAAAAACTTGGAATGTCGAAGCATTTCCAAGTATAAAATAGAATATCACTAATAATCAAATCAGATCTCATCATCACTATCCTCATCAATATCATCAGCAGCGTGGCCAGCATGACCGGAAGTACCAGCACCAGAAGTACCAGCGCCAGTAGGATGAGTAGGGGCGCCAGTATAGAACTCACCAACATAATCTCGAGGTGCACGATACCAGTCATAGGCGTTACCTGGCTGGAAGTAGGCATGAACAGCCTCATCCTCACAGCGGTAACCCAAAAAGCTGGATCACGAGGGATGGAAGCAGCAGAGTGACCAGTCTGGGCAAAATGCAGATCAGCCAAGGAGTTTGCCATCACCTGGTAACGGGTGACATCGCAGAACTCTCGCTCGCGAGCCATGTCCGTCATCGAGACGTGCAAAGCTGATAAATGCTGATGTATGCCCTCAAAAGTCATGGCATACGGCTGATGTGGTGAAGATGGTGCAGTAGGAGGAGCAGGAGGTGGAGCTGAAGCAGTCCGGCTGCGACGAGAAAGCTGGAGTAACTTGGGCTCAGAGTCCTGAGTACAAGTCGATAGATCGATCTCGAATCGCTGAAAGATACGAGGAAGAATCATCGCGTAAGAGAGATTTCGATCTCTAGCAGGACAACGTCCCATCATCTGAATAATTGTCTTAGGAGTGGAAAAAGGAATCTCCTTAAGAATATGGTACATGGCGGACAGCTCAAGCGAAGTCACATCATCCTTGGAAGTGGATTTTGGAAGAAGAGTAGAGTAGATGATGCGATGCAATTCGTAGTTAAACAAGTTCAGGTTGTTAGCCTTGAACTTTCCAGAACGTACTCTGTCAGGTGCACAAAGTTCCGTTTTGAAACTCGTGAGTGTAGTGCCTTCGGGGAAATCGAATTCCGTGATATCAACTAGCGGTTCACCTTCATTGGGAATACCAAGAATCTCCGCTAGAAGGACATCATTGAAGTCAATGTCTATGCCTCTGACACGTGTGCTCACGTCAAAAGTGTTAACTACGAGATTGCAATAGAACAATCTAATGGCATTAGTAGCTATTGGGAAGCACAGTTTAACAAGTAAGTGTAACCCTAATGCCTCAAATAAGTGACGATGATCAGGAAATACCGTCCATTTGACCGGAGCGCCGCTACATATCGATCGGGTGGAAAAGTCACCGTACCATAATAAAGCTTGATCGAGGGTTTGAAAGAAGAACCCATCGAAAGTGCCGTCGCTCTTTTAGACCGGCGAAAACAAAGAATCCGTGTGAGGATTCGAAGAGGACCCTTCCACACTAGGAGTGGTCTTCTTCCTCTTAGACGGATTAAATCTAGGTGCCATTGAAATAAAAAGCACTAATTTGAAAGGTGGAGAGAGAGGGAGTTATACCTCACGAAAATTGGATATGTTGTAGAGAAGAACGATCTCCGCACGATTCCAAATTTTGGAAGGATTTTACCAAGTAGATTGGAAGCAATAGATTGGTGAAGAACTAGGGTTTGGAGGTCGGGGTCGGCTGCTGCTGCTGTTGTAATTAGTTTGGAAGTAATGAAAGAGAAGAAGCTCTCGGGTTCTGTATATATACACATACACCCTCAACCGAACTCGGGCCGAATTCGGTCAGAGCTCTGGCCGAATTCGCCTAGGGTTCTTTCAAAGTTGATTTTTGCTACTTCTTTTTCATTGACTCGTTGCAAATATTTAATTCAAAGATTAGTTATTTTAGTCTTCAAATAACATAATTAATAATATTTTATGAATTAAACGTCGTTACACAGCGACTGTCTCAGATTAGCTGTAGGAGTACTGTCCCAGCTGGCGGAGGTTCACCGGGGAACTCTTAAGTACCGCTTCGCTTCAACCGTAGTTGTGGTGACAGACAGACTCTTTATTAGCTTGTCTCTAACACAGTTTTTGCATAATGATATACAATCATAAAATAAAATCAATTAATATTATTGACGTCCAAAATTCCTAATTCTCGACGTAAATAATTGAAACGATCTTCCGCTAGAGGTTTAGTGAAGATGTCAGCTAATTGATTTTCAGTATCTATGTACACAAGGTTTATATCTCCATTTTGATGATGATCTCTAAGAAAATGATGTCTAATCTCGATATATTTAGTACGAGAATGACATACAGGATTCTTAGTCAAATTAATGGTGCTCGTGTTATCACAGAAAATGGAAATATGTGTGAAAAATAAATCAAAGTCTTCTAGAATTTGTTTCATCCACAAAATCTGAGCGCAACAACGTCCTGCGGCGATATACTCAGCCTTTGTTGTTGATAAGGCTACAGAATTTTGCTTTTTACTAAACCAAGAGACTAGAGCCTTGCCTAAGAAATGACATATACCGCTAGTACTTTTTCTATCAACCTTGCATCCCGCAAAATCTGCATCCGAATAACCAATAAGGTCAAAGAATTTAGTTTTGGGATACCACAAGCCGACAGAAGAAGTGCCCTTAAGGTATCGGAAGATACGCTTAACTGCGGTCAGATGTGATTCCTTTGGGTTAGCTTGAAAACGTGCACACAGGCAAACACTAAACATTATATCTGGACGACTAGCAGTTAAGTAAAGTAAACTACCAATCATACCTCGATACTTACGTGTGTCGACTGGCTTGCCTTGTTCGTCAGAATCAAGTTTTGTTGAAGTTGCCATCGGAGTGCCAATAGGTTTGACATTGTCCAGATCGAACTTCTTTAGCAAATCTTTTATGTACTTGGCTTGATTAATGAACGTCCCATTGTCGGTTTGTTTGATTTGCAATTCGAGAAAGAACTTCAGCTCTCCCATCATGCTCATCTCAAACTCATTCTGCATACACTTAGAAAATTCTTGACAAAGAGATTCATCAGTGGATCCAAATATGATATCATCAACATAAATTTGAATTAAAAGCAGCTTGCCATTAAAAGATTTAATAAAAAGTGTAGTGTCAACCTTTCCTTTTGAAAAACCGTTGTCAAGTAGAAAAGAGCTTAGACGGTCATACCAAGCACGAGGGGCTTGTTTCAAACCATATAAGGCTTTCTTCAACTTGAAAACATGGTCAGAATTTTTGAAATCCGTGAAACCCGGAGGTTGTGCTACAAAAACTTCTTCTTTTATAAAGCCATTTAGAAAAGCACTTTTTACATCCATTTGAAAAAGGTTGAAATCATGAAAATATGCAAATGCACATAACATTCGAATGGATTCTAATCTCGCAACTGGGGCATAAGTTTCATCGTAGTCGATACCCTCTTCTTGATTGTATCCTTGAGCTACGAGTCGAGCCTTGTTACGAGTTACTAAACCATCCTCATTTAGTTTGTTTCGGAATACCCAACGGGTGCCAATGACCGGATGATCAATAGGCTTGGGAACAAGTTCCCAAACTTGATTCCGTTCGAATTGGTTTAATTTCTCTTGTATGGCATCTATCCAGAAACTATCACTACATGCTTCATCAATAGATTTAGGTTCTAGCTGTGAAATAAATGCAACACTAGAAACAATATCTCTACTGGATGATCGAGTACTTACTCCTTTGGTAATGTCACCAATTACCAAATCTTGTGGATGATCAGCTGTGAATTTTAACCTCTTCGGTAGACTCTGTAGGTAGCTGGTTCCTGGATCTCCTCTAGGGGGTTCAGCTAGTGCAGAGCTTGGTTCAGGTTCAGCTGATGTTGAACTTGATGTAGGCAGATCTTCATCACTATCATCGAGAGACATTTGGTTCATTTTATCAAAAGTGACGTTGATTGATTCTTCGATGATCATGGTACGTTTGTTGAAGACTCTGTACCCTTTGCTTTTGGCCGCATAACCTAGAAATATACCTTCATCGGCCTTTTCGTCAAACTTTCCCAAGTTGTCTTTAGTATTAAGAATAAAGCACTTACAGCCAAATATCTTAAAGTATGAAACTGAAGGAATTCTATCAAACCATAACTCAAATGGAGTCTTCTTCGATTTGGGTCGAATTAGAACTCTATTGAGCACAAAGCAAGATGTATTGACAGCTTCAGCCCAGAAGTATTTGGGTAGGCTAAATTGATTTAACATCACTCTGGCCATTTCGGTTAGAGTTCTGTTCTTACGTTCCACAACTCCATTTTGTTGTGGAGTTCTAGGGCAGGAGAACTCATGTATGAAACCGTGTGTGTCACAAAATTGCTCGAAATCAGCATTCTCGAATTCGCCTCCATGATCGCTTCTAATTCGAGTGATCATGTAACCTTTTTCATTTTGTACTTTCTTGCAAAAGGCGACAAATTCGGATAATGCGTCATTCTTGCGTGTCAAGAAATATACCCACGTGTATCTAGAAAAATCATCTACAATAACAAATGTATATAATTTACCTCCGAGACTAGCAACTCTGCTAGGACCGAATAAATCCATGTGTAGCAATTGTAGAGGTCTAGTAGTACATACTGCGTTTACAGACTTGAATGTGGATTTGATAGCCTTGTTCTTTTCACATTGGCTGCATACCGAATCCTTCTTGAATGTTATGTCTGGTAAACCGCGTACTATCTTCTTTATGGATAATCTTGAAATTGTATCCATGTTTGTATGACCGAGTCTCATGTGCCATAGATGACTCTCATCACTTTTGGCCATTAAGCATCTACCTGAAATGTTAGCTTCTTCCAACAGATAGAAAACATATATATTGTCTTCCCTGATTCCTTCAAAGATAGTACTACCAGTTGAGCTATCAACTATAGTACATTTGTCTTTGCCAAAGTTGATACCATAACCATGATCAGCTAGATGACTTATGCTGAGCAGATTATGTTTCAACTCGGTAACCAGACAGACATCTTTAATCACTGGATAGGGAGACTTAACAACATCACCGATACCAATAATATACCCTTTCAAATTATTACCGAAGGAAACATAACCTTCCTTCTTCTTCTTCGACAGTGTTGCAAATAGGGTAGCGTCACCGGTCATATGCCGTGAGCAACCGCTGTCGAGGATCCATTTGCTTCTAGCATGTGAAGGGTGTTCCACCTACAAAATAGTTTGCAGATGAAACCTTTGGTACCCATTTCTTGTAGGGTCCTGAATTGTTAGCTTTAGGTATCCAAGCATAAACATTTAAATCTACAAGCTTTCTCATTCTACATGCAGATGATATATGACCAATGAGGCCACAATAATGACATTGTGCATGTCGAGTGTTGAAAGCTGAGTGGTGTGCATGGTTGGTAGGTTTGGGTTTTCTAGTATAGAAGAATGCATACCTATGATCATGTTTGGGCTTAACCTTTTGGGGTAAAGGTTTTATATGGTTTGTTCTGACAGTGTTTGGCTTGGGAATGTTCCGAATTCTCGGTAAGTGACACGTGTTAGGATAGGAAGCAGCAGGCTCAGGCTGTTTTCCTAACCTAATTTCCAACCTTTTGGAAGTGTCATATAACTTAGTATAATCAGAAGTGAGTGATTCCATTCTGATTTGTGCAGATTGAAGACTTTTCTTTTCTCTAGAAAGATCTTCTCTCAATTGGTCTATAATCTTGTCTTTCTCTTCGGATGACTGTTTAGTCTCGTGTAATAAGAGTTTTATAGAGGAAAGCTCACCAGACTCACTAACATTAGCTCTAACCTCAGCTAGTAGGTCGGTAAGTCTTCCTATTTCTCCTTTGAACTCTTTGAGTACCTTCTTAGCGGTCTGATATTTACTACGCAGTTTCCTGTAGTCAAGCATCAGGTCACTGAAGGCATCTCCTAATTGCTCAAAGGTGAAGTCATCATATGTTTCTACAGGTTCAGTAGGTACCTGATCGATTGCCATGAAGCAGATGTTTGCAGCGTCCTCTGAATGTTCATCTTCTGAGTCGCTAGCTTCACTCTCATGCCATATGCTGGTGTTGGCATATTTTCGAGACGTTGATCTTTTCAGGTTGTCTTTTTCATACCTGTTGTTCTTCTTGCTCGATGATGAGTTGATGGGACAGTCCTTCTTCATATGTCCCTTTTTCTTACAGCCATAGCAGACAACATCTTCTTGGTACCAGTTGTTGCTGTTGTTCTCTTTGACTCTCTTCTCATGTCTCATGAATCTTTTGAACTTCCTTGCTAGGAGAGCTTGATCTTCAGCGTCAGATCCACTGCTGTCTGAGTCATCTTCAGCAGCTTTTCTGTGCTGAGCCTTGAGGGCGATAGTCTTCTCCTTTGGTGCAGGTTCTTCAAAATCTTGTAGCTCTAGTTCATGAGTGAGTAGTTTACCCATGAGTACTTCAAGTGACATTGTAGTGAGGTCGTTTCCTTCAATGATAGCTGTAGCCTTCGGAATCCAGTTCTTGGTGAGAGCTCGCAGGAGTTTGCAAATCTTTTCGTGGTTACTGTAATCTTTGCCTAAGGAGGACAAAGGGTTTACAATATCCAAGAACCTCTCGAACATTTGTGTGACTGTTTCATTTGGCTTCATTTTGAACGCCTCGTACTCTTGAGTAAGTCTGCTGACTTTTGACTCCTTGACTTGAGTCGTGCCTTCATGTGTAACTTCGAGAAGCTTCCACACACCATTTGCCGTTGTGCATGTAGATACCCAGTTAAATTCTGTTCTGTCTAAGGCACAAAAAAGAGCATTAATGGCACGTGCGTCAAGACTGGCCTTTTTCTTTTCTTTCTCTGTATAACTGCTTTGGGGTTTCTCAACCAAAACTCCCTCGACATTTATACGATGTGGCTTCTGATAGCCATCAAGAACAATAGCCCATAAGTCAAAATCAAGAGATTTCAAGAAGAAACTCATCCGTGTTTTCCAATAAGTGTAGTTAGTACCATCAACAGAGGGGGTCTGTTTGTGGCCTGACCTTCACTTGTGAATTTCATAGTAGCCATATGATGTGCTGTGATCAAATAAATAATGAATAAATAATAGCACTGTTACCTCGCTTTACCTGTAACACCCGCTCTGATACCAATTGTAGGAACGATATAGTAAAGCGTAATACTCTAGAGGGGGGGTGAATAGAGTTGGCAGCGGAATAATGCTAAATAAAAAATGTTAGCAACACAATCACAGTATATAATCACAGTTAAAATAATGTAAAGGCAGAGTTCAGAAAGCAAACGCAAAGACAGCGATGTATACTGGTATCCTTCTGTTGAGGACTAATCCAGTCGGTAGAACTCTTGCTACCAGTTGAATCAACTATAGGAAAAATCGCAAGTTTTCTTACGAAGTCCTTGCAACTTCTACAACGCGAGCTTTGATACGAAGAACTCGTCCAACATCAAATGTGAAGAGGTATTCTTCAATCAAGCCTTCTGATTACAATCTCTCAGAAACTTCTAGACCGTACCGTACTGGCAAATCGACTAGAGGATTGTAACTGGCTTGGGATCTGAAAATGAAAGCTCTAGAAAACTCTTTGGAAGGCAGAAAGCTTTTTAGATAGAGAGAAGATTGAAAGTTAATGAGTGAATTGAAATGATCGAAACCCATCTCTATTTATAGGAATTCCAAAGGGAGAACTCTGTCAGAATTCGGGCAGAACTCGATGAGCAAATCTCGGTCAAATCCGCAACTGCAGGAGGACCAAGTTCCAGGGAATTCAAAAAATCAAACGGCCACCAACCGAACTCTGGCCGAACTCTGGCCGAGTTCTGTCAGGGTTAGGTTAGGGTTTTTAAAAAAGATTTTTGGTGATTTTTGAAAACCTTTTTGAAAACCTTTTTGTAAACATTTTGATAGGTCATTTTAAAAATATTTTGAACTATTTGGGAGTAGCCTATTTGCCAGTACGACTCGATGTACAACGTATTCCTAGACTCAAATAAAATGAAAAATTACATTGCATAGGAAGTACAGACTCAAGTAGGCAAACAGATCTTCAGTCTTGAACGGAGTGAATATCCAATCTTGCTTATGTCCAAGAAGCTGAGATGTCCCAACAAGCTTCGTATATCCAGACAGAGTTTTGATCAATTATTAAAATCAGGTTGACTATGACCAATGGGCCAACAGAATTACCGTCGAGTCGTCGGTGGTTTAGTGACATATTCAAAGTCGCTAAACGTCGGTAAATCCTAGGAATTCCTGGGGACTATTACCGACGTGCACCGACGTTTATCGACGTCCTCCGACATATATTGACGTCGCTAAACGTCGGTAACCTGGATAATATCACTTATCTACCGACGTTTACCGACGCAAAATTACGTCGGAAGACGTCGGTAAACGTCGCTAAATCTGCAAAAAAAATTAAAAAAATAAAATACAGAATGTCCATTTCTCCCTGCAGTTTAAAAAGCTAACCATTTCTCACTGTAGAATAGGATCCAAACGATCACAGAATGTCCATTTCTAACTGTACACAGGTTTCAGTCCCTATAACCAAGTCTACAACAATCATGCAATGTCCTATTCTCAGAATGTCCATTTTTCATTGTACACAGATTTCAGTCCCTATAACAAGTTTACAACAATCACACAACAACTAACCAAATAACCAAATATCCAAATAACCAAGTATCCAAATAACCAATTCTACACCAAAAAACAAAGTCTACAACCAAATAACCAAATTCTACACACAACCAACAAATAGAATAGGATCCAAACATCCAAATCTACACAACCAACAAATATCCAAGTCACAAATAAAGAATGAAACAAACATAAAAAAATAGTCCTAACTAGGACTACTAGGAATCTGGTACAGGAGGGGCACCGCCGCGACGAAGGGATAAGAACAACTTATACTCCTCAAGTAAAATCGACACCGATGGAGGAGGCAGTGACGTCGGTGGAGTCGGTGTCGAAGAAGAAGGCGGTAGAGGCGGCGGAGTCGACGACGATGAAGGCGCACCCGAAGGACCAGCACGCTCCAACGCTGTAAGTCGCTGGTGGTATGAATCCATAATAGATAACATTCTATCACTGCTCTGGACCATCGACTCCTGCGCCAATCTCATCCTCTCGGCCATGGTCACCTGTCCTATCTGTAGCTCCGTCACCGTGCGCTCTAACCCTCCAACGGTGCGCTCAGTCGTCTCCCTAAGGTCCATAATGCTGCGGTCGAGTGCATCCAATCGTGCTAGCAGTGCAGGATCCTTCGTAGGGTGCTGAGACTGCTCCTCGATCCGTCGTCGCAGGTCGTTCATGCACATCCAAGGCGGTAGATTGTACGGGGTGACGATCACAGGCCAACACGAATACTGGGATCCCGAAAGTCCAAATAGGGTAAAACCGTCGGAGCAGAGACCCAATCTGACATTACGCGGATCAGAAGTAAAATCTGGATACTCTCGATCAAAGTGCTTCCATGCTTCTCCATCAGATGGGTGATCCAACACTCCTTCGGTATGTTCCCGTTTATGCCAACTCATGTTTTCTGCAGTTTCCTTCACCATAAACAACCGCTGCAACCGTGGTGTCAACGGCAAGTAGTGCATCGAAGAGGTAGGCTTCCTGGCACCGACAGACTTTCCTCTACCACATGCCTTGTAGCGATCGACGCCACAAAATCTGCAGGCATCTTCATCCTTGTCGTCTTTGTAGTACAACATGCACCCGTTGCGACAGGCATCAATTTTTTCGTATCCCATCCAGAGCGATCTAACCATCCTCTTAGACCGGTAGAAGTCTTTAGGCAACTTCACACCCTCAGGCAATATTTCTATAAGCAACTCCATAAGACAGTTGTAGCAATCTTGCGACATGTTAAAATCGGACTTGATGCTCAACAATCTTGTAACCACCTCCAACGGTGAATGATCCTCACAACTAGGATATAATGGAGTCCTTGCATTCTCTAGCAACTCCATGAACTGTGCAGCATCGGGGTTAGGTGCCTCCTCAGGTGCATCATGATCATCCGGATTGAAATAAGGCTCGGCCGCGTCGAAAACCATGTTCACCAACCCATCGTCGTAAGGAGCGTTGTTGTGGACATCCACATAAGGCTCATACTCCGATGCTAAAGACACAAGTTCTCCGTGCTCGCTCCAATGATAGTAATTCGGCGTGAAACCCTTCGAGTATAAATGATACGTGACATCCACTTCTGGATGATATTTTAAGTTGCGATATCTCACACACGGACACTTAATTTTGGTACCGTCCATGTACTGAGGGAACGTCTTGACAAACTGCAGAAACTGGTGTACACCCTCTATAAATTCATCCCGCATACCGCACATGTCATCAGGATGACGGTTGTACATCCAAGTACGATTCCGCAGAAAGTAATTCAGCTCCATAATTATGTAAGATAGATACATCAAGGTAGTGAATGATATGCAATTGTCAGTTCATACGGTCTACACTTTTCGCAGTATATGTACACATGACATTTTACGTTAAATGGTCAGAGATTATCTGTCATTTTCTTTTCGTATTGCTAACTTTTCTTTTGCGTGTTTGTGCGTACGGTGGTCAGAGATTATCGCGACGGTATATCACCCGTGTCTACAATATTTCATATAGGCTGAGTTGTAGAAGTCAAGTTTTAGGATATTAGTCTATATATTATGTATAGTCCAACCGAGTCAACTCTAAGCTAAACTAGTCCAACTTGGTCAAACTAGCCATTTCTAAGTTGTATAAGTCAAGTTTTAGGATATTAGTCTATATATACTAGTATAAACTCTCCCTCCTCTCCAAATACCTGGTACTAGTTAACCCTCCCCCTTTCTCCCACTAGACACACACATACATATACATGATGTATACAACCACACCATAGTTCCCAGGTTCTTTTAACCTAACTTTCCAGTTGGTACTAACCTCAATAGAACAAACACTCTCACAGCTCAAAATACAAACACATGCTCACGCCTTACTCTTGTGACACTCCCTTTCAAACACAAACACACACCTATATGTTCCCTTACACATGTTGCCATTTTACCTATAAAAATAGGAAACCCTTGTTGTCTAAAATAAGACACAATTCTACAAAGAGAACTATACTGTAGAACTCACACTTTAAGACAATAGATGAAGGAAGACTTGTATGGAGGATCGATAGGGTTGAGCGATGTCATTTTATTCTACAAAGAGAACCATATTGTAGAACTCATACTGTAGAACTCACACTTTAACACAATTCTACAAAGAGTTGTCATAGGGTGTTGAGCGATGTCATTTTATTCTCTTCTTCTTCTTCTTTTTGGGATTTTCGAGTATTGGATCTTGAGACATATATAGCTAGAACTTACGAAGAATGGAGTACCATACTTCAATAAATAGATGTTGACTAATTGGTTCATATACTTGTTGTCTAAAATAAGTGTAGGAATGTTGCAAGGTGAAACAATGTATCAAACACTATATCGAAACCCAAACCCAATATGCAAATCCAAATTAATACGAAAATACACAAGTGTATGTAGGGGATTAAGTGTACAGAAGTGAAATACATATATATGCATGCTTGGGGGTGTCCACGTGTCTAACAAATGGACACAAAGTGTCCAAAACCTCACGAACACACTGTATCAGTGAACACATGGTCGTAATATATCTCCGTGTCCATTTTGGACACGAAAAATACCTCAATTAGGGTTAGGGTTTACCTTCAGTCTCCTCGCGGTGGTGGAGGAGGAGGAGGACAAGATTGGTGGTGGAGTAGGAGGGGATTAAGTGTACAGAGGTGAAATACATATATATGCAAGCTTGGGGGTGTCCACGTGTCCAACAAATTGACACAAAGTGTCCAAAACCTCACGAACACACTGTTTCAGTGAACACATGGTCGTAATGTGTCTCCGTGTCCATTTTGGACACAAAAAATACCTCAATTAGGGTTAGGGTTTACCTTCAGTCTCCTCGCGGTGGTAGAGGAGGAGGACGAGGAGGAGGAGGATCTCGCGGTGGAGGAGGAGATGGAGCTCGCGGTGGAGGAGGAGGAGGAGGAGAAGGGGCTCGCCGGAGGGAGGAGAAGGGGCTCGCGGTGGAGGAGGAGGATGAGCGGCGCCGGAGGGAAGGGAAAGTCGGGCTGTCGTCGAGGTCGGGGAAGAGGGGCGGGAACAAAAAATTTGGGGAGAGGGAGAAATAAAAAGTCGAACCGAGAAAACCCTATTTAGCAGAAGTTAGCGACATCCGTAATTACGTCGCAAAGCGTCAGCCTTCCTTTAATATTCGGCGACGTCTTAATCTTTGCGACGCAAAACGTCGCTGAACTAATAAAATTGGCGACGTTTTTCGACAAATCAACGACGTTGGTTTTTATTACACTAAATGTAGTCGCAATATGTCGCTGTTTGTCGCTATCAGCGGCGTATTGTGACGCATACTTTTGGAGTCGCTAAATCTAAAAAAATTAGCGACATTTTAAGTCGGTGTCGCTAATTTCGTCGCTGATATGACTTATTTTGGTAGTGTCGACAGACCTCCAGCGCCTCCTCGATCATTGTTCTCTCCGGTGCTGTGATCTCCGGGGGACCCCTCGTCGACGGCGCTCAGTGAGAAACCACCCCTTCCTCCTCTCCCTTCTTCCCTCCACCTTACTTATCATTCGGAAGCCGCCACTTCCCTTCTCTTTCTCCTTCGTGGAAGAGAGAACTGTTGTATCTCTCTCTACTTTGGGGTTAGGGTTTTTAACCCAGTAGTTGTAGAGTGGACTTAAAGACCAGTAATGTTTTGTTTTAAGTTTAAAACCTAAACAGTATTAAGCTTGGGCTGTAAACATGATTTTAGTTAGTAATTTCTTTGGGCTTGGGCTGCAAGCCCATTAACCTTTATTATGTGTTCTGGTGTAATCATGGGTTGGGCTTCAAGCGTAGCATCGAGGCTGCTTGTTTGAATGCACTCACTACTAAAATATGCTCTATTAGCGACGTTTAGCTTCATTTCGTCGCTAACTATATAATATAGCGACTCCTTTCTAATGACGTCGCAAAACGTCGCTGAATAGCGACGTTCAGCGACAGTAGATACAGTATGTCGCAGAATAGCGACGTTCAGTGACATATTATTAAAATATGTCTCTTATAATAAAATTCTTGCGACGGTTAGCAACGTCCGCTGTTGACGTCGCTAACTTTTTTACTTAGGGCACATGACTCATTTTTCCTCCTCACTCGAAAACTCGAAAACTCGAAAAAGGATTTCCCCCTCCCCCCTGGCGACTCCCTCCCCCCCCCTCCGTCGAGCTCCTCCTCCTCCAATCCGAGCTACTTCTCCTCTCCGGTAAACCCTAACCTAATTCCTCCTCCTCCTTCTCTCCCCACCCACACACACAGACACACACACATACACACACACACACACGGAGGGTGACACACCAAGTATTTGTGAAAATGCCTAATAGGTCATTTAGAATCCTAATTTCAGTTTTGTGCATAAATGAGGGTAGGTTAGTCATGTTTAAGGTATCCCAATTGGTTTTTATATGGATTCCTATATATATCTATGTATTTTTGACCACAAGTCATGTATATATGTAAATATATATAAATTGGTATATATTTATGTATGTGGACTATTTTAGATAAAAGTTTATAAATATATAGTGTGTGCGATTGTGTCTTGTGTGAGAGTGAGAGAGGAGGAAGCATGGCAAGTTATTGGCTATCCATTTGGCCTTTGGTTTGTGGCTTGGATTGGTGGTTGGTTGTTTGTGGTTATGTGTGTTTGTTTGAAGAAAGGGATTAGATGTTTTAATAGTGTGTTTGTGCTTGCGATGAGATGTGAGAGTGTGTGAGTGTATAATTGTGTTTTTTTAGTGTGTGTTTGAGGAAGGGGAGGTTAGATGTGGTAGTATGGTAGTATGGTAGTGTGAGTGTGAGTGAAGAGGAATATTGAGATAAGTGTTAGAGTGTGTGTGTGTGTGTGTGTGTGTTTGAGAGTGAGAAAGGTGAGAGGGATTTAGATGTGGTAGTAAGTGTTGTGTGTGTGTTAGAGAGGGTATGATAGAGTAGCAAGAGGGGGGGAACAAGTGGCTGCAAAGGCAGCAGCAACAGCAGCTTGTGCTGTAGGGTAGTAGCAACAGTAGCTGCAATGCCAGCAGCAGCTGCTAACAGCAGTAGCAAGAGCAGTGAGGGCAGCAGCTGCAATAGTGACTAAAAGCTCGTGTCTCTTATTATTTAGGGGGTGTGGTTTTGTTTTAGGATGAGTATGTTAGTGTCTACACATAAGTTAGTATCCTAGGTTAGATATTTAGGATAGTATCCTAGGCACTAATTTAATATCTTGTTTAGGATGTTAGTATCCTAGAGTTAGATAGGTGAGTTAATATCTTAGGATACTAGAAGTTAGTATCCTAGATAGGTTAGTTAGTGTCTTGGATAGGTTAGTTAGTATCCTATTTATCCTAGATAAGTTAGTATCCTAAGTTAGATATCTTAGGGTAGTTAGATTATGCTAGTATCTTGAGGGTATCAAGATAATAGGATATGGGCTAGAAGTTAGTACCCTAAGTTAGTATCTTGGCTAGAATTTGGTATCCTAGGATAGTTAGATATCCTAGTATCTTAAGAGTGTCCTAGATTAGTCTATGGTAGTAGGATACCCTATAGGGTATATCTCTATGTAAATATTAGAGTATCTTAGGAGTGTTGGTATATTGTTAGAACGGTAGAGTTAGTATCCTAAGGTATCTAAGGTATTAGCAAAGTAATGAGAATTACCTATAGCCTAAGGATAAGGTATTAGCTAAGGTAATGGGTATGATATTAAGGCAGGTGGATAGATACTAGCCTAAGGTAGATGGTAATATCTATTAGCCTAAGATATTGAGTTATCTACTAGCCTAAGGGTAGGATATTACTAGGATATGGTATTATCTAGTATCTAAGGTAAAGTGGATGTTAAGGTATTAGTTACCTAGACTAAGGTATTGAGATTCCAACTTAAGGTATTGGTATTGGGATACCAATAGCGATAAGGTAAATGGTACCTTGGTAGGTAATGACTAGAAATAGGATATTTGACTTAGATTTGACCTTATTTGACCACGGTTGACTATTTTGATTGAAAGTCAAAGTAGAGTCAACATCTAATATAAAATCATCACTATACTCTGTGAATATCGTACCTAATATAAAATTATACCCTCACGTATGATTGAGCCGTACCATGTAGATCCCTCAGTCGATCACATATAGAACATGGTATTTCAATTACACCTAGTATAGTGATGACTCATGCACTCATATTATTTTATGTCACATGTTTGATTTCATGCCATGATTAGTCTTATTTCTATTTCCATATTCGTTAGATCATGATTATCGTTCTTTCAGTTCTCTACTCTATTATATGTCTTATAGTTTCTATCTTGCTATGAATAGTGGATCCTGAATTGTACTTGCTCCAATCTTGACTGGATAACCACATTTTAGGCGAGAACTTAGAGAATTGGTGTACCACCTACTATGACACGCCTGAGGCATATCATGGTTTAGCTGGGGATGCAGGAGATGACATAG
The DNA here is from genome assembly GCA_029216955.1 of Iris pallida. Taxonomy (NCBI): domain Eukaryota; kingdom Viridiplantae; phylum Streptophyta; class Magnoliopsida; order Asparagales; family Iridaceae; genus Iris; species Iris pallida. Next base: position 13,266,659 of record JANAVB010031216.1, on the reverse strand, counting down.
CCGATGTTACACTGGAGGATTTTTAGTTTAGTTTAGGCTTTAGTTTCTGGCTTTTAGATTTCTCCAGAACATTGCTGAGTTGCAATAAATTGAGGATGACTACCTAACTATCAAATTTGTACTTTATGGATTTATCTTTCCATTTCATATCTACCTGCTAGTATTTGCGATTGAGTTTAGTTTTTGTCATTATGATTTCTGATATATTGCTGGATTTGGTTATACTTGAGGAGTGTACAGCTTACTACCGTTGACTCCGCGGCATAGGCTGGGCGTGCTTCCACTACTCGTGTCCGAACTTTCGGGCGTGGGTCGTGACACTAAACAATTTGGTTTTGCAACATCTCTACCATAAAACTATAGATGGTTATATCTAGTCGCTTTTCTTGATATTGGCGGTCTTGCAACGATCATGTTGAAGGCTTGTCCTCCTTGACCTTCAAGCCAAGGACTATAATTACTAGTCCCTCAACCACTATATTCTCGGTCCTCTAATCTAACCCTTGAATCTACTGACTAATTTCTTCAAAGGTTTTGTCCTTTAATTTTTTTTCAAGCCTTGAATCTAAAAATTAATTAGTAATAATAATCTGCAACCATCTAATTCTCGAAAAGTAAATCCAATCTTCTCTCTCGCAAGCTTGTAAAATAAAATTGCCTTGAGGACAACTACCCACCTTTGGTCACACTATCCCATCAAATACCTGATGCCCTAAAATTCTATATCCCTTGCACAGTAGTTGCAAAAAATACTACTAGTTGATACCTATGGCATATGGCATCTCTAATCCCCTCATACCTATCAAACAACCAAACTTCAACAAGCAAACTAACACTACAACTTAAGAGTTTCTGATAAATTCTATAAAGCACGATCATTCGTCACTCCGAAATAGGAAGAAACAAAAAGCAATTGTACGAAAAAACAAAGGAAGAATAGTCGAGAGCAAATACGAAGTTCAAGGACGGTACATAAATTTCTAAAAAAATTGTCAAGGCAGTCTGGATTGAGATTCCTAAGGGTTTAATCACATTCGCAGGCCCGCTCGGTACAGTAACGTAATCAAAACGGCTAACTCGGCCTGTATGGGCCACCCAAAAAATATGTAACACCCTAATCCCAAAATACGTAGGATTAGGAGATCGTATACAAGTTAGCTACGTATCAAGTGAACTCCAGCCCAGCTCGAATACGTATAAGCTGTCTACATTGGGTCTAAAATATCAAGTCATCTATATCGCAATCCAGAGATAATAATCTCAAGTGGAAACCATTGCATTAATGTTGATCAAACAATAATACACAGATGCCACTTGAATATAAATACAATAATAGATAATTTGTAATAAGGTTGGACAGACCTTAATACAATCATCTGAACAAGCTCATAACAAAAAGTAAGCTTGTAAAACTAGACTATACAGCTGAAGATGTCATCATAAAATATTATAGATGAAAAAATGATAAGAGTATCGTTATTGATACCTGAATCCTGGAGATACAATCGACCACCAATCTATCCTTTTATTCTAGCAGTCTCAACAAATACCTGAAAGAAAACCAACAATAACTTGGAGAAATCAGCAGGTCCTCAAGGGACTAGCAAAACACATAATATACAAGCCTACTTTGACAGTAATAACATACAAAGATATATACAAAAATGGTACAAGAAAGTAGAGACTGAAGGAAGTACAGTACTAGAAATAAAACATAAATGAAATGACATGCCTCGAGAATTATGCTAATAAACAAGACTAAAGTAATTCGAGGTGAACCGTAGCCCGATGGTTGCTAATGGCCTTATAGATTGCAGTCCGGTGGTTGAGGCTCTCCTCTTCCTTTTGGTATGAGCTCTCCAAACCCTTTCATTTTATTTCATTAGTGTAACTACATTCATTTAGGACCCCGTTTGCATTAGGGTACCATAAGAGAGGAGTTGAGGCTCTGCTCTTCCTATTTGAAGGTTTTTCCCTTTTCATTTTGATATAAATTGGGGGAAATCGAATTTGTGACACCAAGTGTTCGATACGTGTCTCCAAAGAAACTTTCGTGTCCTTTTTTAGTCGAGATTGGGTGTATGTGTCCTAAATAGGAAACATGGTGTTGTGTTATGGTATTTCATGATATACATGGTTAGATTTTGGTATATACATGTGTTTTTTTGTCCAAAATAATCCAAATTCGTCATAATATTCATCCACATTTTTAGTAGCCATAGCAACTTAGAAATGTTATAACTCCTAGCTCAAGACTTCGATTAATCTCTCTTTTTCTAAAAGAACCGTATCGAAGTTAGCTTTCCAAATATATATATTAATTGGCCAAATTCGTTCTATAACTTTCTGTAAAACTGTTTGAGTGTCAGTTGTCCAAAAGACGAACGTGTTTCGGTGTTTTCGCAATTTCGGGAGTTTTCGGACACGAAAATGCGATCCGTTTGAAGTTTTAGAAAGCTAATACGAAGGGCTATGACATACTTTAATCCTAAAATTTAGTGAATAGGTCTAATAGGTGCAGTATTAGTTTTAAGTAGAAAACTGACTAAACGACATAGACATTTTGTGTATCCTATGAGCCTATGTAGTATGGATATCAAGTAAATGTAGGTATCATAGGTTGTCAAGAATATGTATGATATAGTGTGTATATATATATATAATATAGTGTGTGTGTGTGTGTATATATATATATATATATATATATATATATATATATAAAATATATATATATATATATATATATATATATATATATATATTATTGTTAGACAATATGTGTTAGTTAGTGTGTGTTAATGTTGATACAAATGGTTAACAAGTAAGCCAAATATAGATAAGTTATCTATCAAGGTATTAAAGTTGTGGACAATGTACTAGTGTAATTCTTGGATACCATGAGAATATTGGTATCGTGACACTCAAGTATCATGAGTAAGGATAAGTGAGTATTGAAAATTGAGTAAGGTATCCTATTTGGTATCAAGTACTAGTATTAGAGTATCTTGGATAAGTATATGTGAGGATAAGGTATTGGTCACGATACTAAGATATTGGGTATTAGAACTAGGTAATAGATAATATCAAGATGTCAAGTGCTAAGAGTAGGATGATTGTGTCCATGTGTGTGTGAGTGGTTAGATATATGTTAGAATACCTTAAGTTAGTGTCTAGAGTGTGGTTAGTGTTATATGTTAGATAGATGGTTTGATATGATAGTTAGAGTTAGTTAGTTAGATGTCTATCTATGTTAGAGTTAGATATCTTAGGATATAGATATCTAAGTTAGATATGTTAGAGTTAAGATACTTGGTGTCTTGAGATACAAAGTAGTATCTTAGGATACTAACCTTGGTAAGTAATGGTTAGAATTGGGGTATTACATAGATGGATAGGATATTAGGATATAGGCTAGAGTTGGTATCCTAAATTATAGAATATTATCCCATGGGTAGTGTATATATATATATATATATATATATATATATATATATATATATATATATATATATATATATATATATATATATATATATGATTGAGTTGATTATCTATATATATATATATATGATTGAGTTGATTATCTACCATTTTGGGGAAGAAGGGTATAATGTATATATATGATTGAGTTGATTATCTACCATTTTGGGGAAGAAGGGTATAATGTATATGTATATATTAGAGTATCTTAGGATAGTATCTTTAGATGAGTTAGATATGTTAGTATCTTGGATAGGTAATTAGATACCCTATATATCCTAAACTAGAAGTTAGTATCTATGTTAGAGTGAGTATCATATGTAAGTTGGTATCTTGGTTAGATGACTTGGGATAGCTAGTGGATGTTAAAGAGTGGATATGATAGTATCTTGAGGGTATCAAGAGAATAGGATATTAGGATATGGTTAGAGTGGTATCTTGAGATACCCAAGTAGTATCTTGGGATATCTTAGATTTACCTTTTTTAAGGTAATAGTTTACCTTCAAGGCAAGGTATTGAATTTACCTAGGTAACTAAGGTTAGATATCTAAGATATTGGTTAGCTAGTAGCTTGGGGGTATATAGATAGTTACTAGATATCTAAGTATGGGTATTGAGTATTAAGGTATGTTTACCTAGATTAAGGTATTTGACTTCCAATCAAGGTTTGGTATTGGAATACTAATAGGACCAAGGTATATGGTATCTTGGTAGGTAATGGTTAGAAATATGATGCTTGACTTAGATTTGACCGTGTTTGACCAAGGTTGACTGTTTTAACTCAAAGTCAACTGCAAGTCAACATTGGACCTAGATTGGACTAGGAGTTGATCAAAGTTGACCAGTTGACCAAAAGTCAACTGTGAGTCAACCATTAACCCAGTTTGACCTAGAATGGACTATGAGTTGGCCAGAGTTGACCAGTTGACCAAAAGTCAACTATAGCACACCTTTTGACCTAGATTGACCTTGTTTGACTTTGTTTGACTTACCTTGACCTAGTTTGACTTACCTTGACGTACTTTAACTTTGTTTGACTTACCTTGACCTTGTTTGACTTACCATGACTTACCTTGACCTTATTTGACTTACCATGACTTAGTATGACTTGTATGACCCAGTGTGACCTAGTGTGACTTAGTATGACTGAATTTGACCTAGATTTGCATAGCATACACTAGAATATCATGCCATACACTGTCAAACCCTAATTAACTCATGTATATCTTATCTTTAGGTCTGTGACACCACTCTGAGCATCGATTCTTATTGACAGCTCAGGACCACATGCGAGTACATTCTCTGATAGTTTTTATTGTCTTGATATCTGCTATATTCGATTCAGTTGTAGTATTTTACTTGACTACCGACACGATGGTATACGGACTAGTATACGTCGGATCCTGTCATGAGATATTATTCATGGACTTTCCTGGTATATGGGTGCATTGTTCGATCTTGTTTCATGTACTTGTATAGATACCGATTTAGAAGTGGGCTGGCCCCCTGCTTTTGAATCATGTGTCATGACATGTCATGTCCGGATCTATTATACTACTCGGGGATATAGAGTTATTAGTGGTTATGTGATCAATATCCCTCATGTATTCCTGTTACTACTTCTGCATAGCTCCACCCTCACCACAGGTAGGGTGTAGCCTGACCTGATACTACTTGTGCATAGCTTTTCATTTTGGCCGGCCTGATCTCCAGGTTTACCTAGGCTTGTTCTTGTGCATAGCCGGTCAAATGGAACAGCCTGATCTTGACCCAACCCGATCACATAACGCTCTAATATCTCAAGGCATCGTTTATGTTTACATTATATATCACATATTCTTGTACTGTTCTACATTCCAGTATTTTATACCCTGACATGATATCCAGTTTTATATATCATGTTTATATTCCAGTCTTGATATTTCATCTTGTATTCCATTATAATGGTCTCTTATAGAATTTATCAATTCACGTGGAACTGCTGTTAGCGTTTGTACTTGCTCATATCCTGACAGGATAACCCCGTTGATGTTTACAGATGATATATAAGCTGACTGCTCGACCTTCTATGGGTTTGGCATAGACGGTGAGTACTACATGGACATCCCTATGGAGTCGGTGCCCATTGAGGACGCACCGCCTGCTTAGACTTAGACTAGTTAGGCTTGATTGGACTGCGATCCAGCTAGTACTTGAGACTTGTAGTATACTTTATATTTTGGGATCTTGTGTTATGTTTTGAATTCTAAACTTGTGTTGTGATCTTGCATCTATTTCCAGTTTATCTTTCTATCATATCTTATCATATTTCGTGCTATCTTCCTTAGATGTCCTGTGATTGAGTTATGACTTTATATACCTCCATGCGAAGATGACATGTTTATATATTATCTAGATGTTGTATATTGTAGACGACCTATATAACGTTCTACCACCGATTCTGCGGCGTAGGCTGGACATATCCACGTGCTCGTGCCCCTAATCAGGGTGCGGATCGTGACAATATTTATTTAGGAATATGAAAGGAGGCATATATATATATATGGTGATTTGGTCAATTTGAAAAAGTTCAATAAGAATGGGAGTGGACTAGGCTTAGTTTAATAAAGATTAAAATAGAACATTATAACATGGGATGGTCTTGGTCAGGAGGAAATGGTCCAAACAAATACATATAGCTTTGAAGACCCATCAAAATATGTTTAGCTAATAAATACAATTTATCACATATATGGGCTTCAGGCCCACCAATAAATCTATTTAAGATCATGATAGTCCATAGGCCTGTTATAACTATAAAATATATATAAATAATAAATATTATTTTAAAAATATCCAAAAATTATTATTCAAGCCAAAATAAAATATATAAAAATATTTTAAAAAATCTGGGGTCTTACAACTTGCATAGTAATAATATGATTTACTCTCACCAAATGTAAAATGTTGTTCATTACAAGTAATATATTTCTTTGTTTGGTTACGAGCAACAGAATAAGTAAAATTTCATATTGAAGATCCTTGAGGGCCGGTAAGTGTGTTTGTCCAGCATTAATTGTGTAATTGTCATAACAACTTTCATAATGTCTCTTCAAATTTTTCTTTCCGTCATTTTTTCCATTAATGTTTTTGCAATTATGGCATTATGAATCTCTAGATATCAGTTTTTAGTCTTTCGGATCTAATACCTATTTTTCCATATAATCGATGATAAATAGTCTAGTAAAAAAATTCCATAACATCGATCTTGTACTAATTGAAATATTAGTATTAATAAGATAACATTTGTGTTGGTGAAATTCTATTTTCTACATGGTTATTAGCATAATAGTTATCATCGGATCTATTCATATAATTGTAACACTATTATGAAATGATTTGATAGGGATAGTTAGAAGCAATAGTATCATTATGATCTATAATATATTTTTTCAATTGTAGTTTAAAAAACTAATTAAATTTTAGTATCAAAATTAACTAATTTAATAATATAAAAAAATTAGTTAAATTTCAACTTGATTTTCTAAAGTCGAATATAGAATTGTTGCATCTTAATGGTGGTCATTAATATGAAGCCTCGAAATTTCTCGAACTCTTGTGATTTTTTTTGCATTTCGATCTCTTGAAAGTTGGTACTTCACTAGATTGTTTGTAAGTATTAGAAGAGAGGGAAGAAAATTTGTTCGAATTATGTCCCATTTATAAAAAAAAAAAAAAAAATGGGTGCCAAATGAAAACCAATATCCTTAGAATATAGCTTTTATGGGATATTCTGGTCATTTTAGCAAAATGACCAAAGTACCCTTGATTAACGATCAAAAAGCAAATAAAATTTGGAGGTATTTTGGTAAAATTACCTCCCTTCATAGTAATATTGTTGTTGGAAGGATTTTTTTTTTTTTTTTCCTTTTACCAAAAGATCCCTCCCAACATTTTAACAACGGATATAATGGGGGTATTTTGGTAAAATACCCCTCCCCCTAAATATTAATATAGGCGTGTTGGGATGTGTGTGTGTGTTGGGGGGGGGGGGGGGGGGGGGGGGGGGGGGGGGGGGGGGGGGAGGGAGGGGAGGGGTGGTGTAGAGGGGGTTGGCAGTCATTTTTATTTTTTAGGATATAAAATTGATACTAATCAAAGTTGAAGGTATCAAATTGAAAAACTTGAATAGTTAAAGGTATCAAGTTGTAATTTAGCCTAAAAAAGACAACTACCCTTCCCTTCCTAACCGAATCCCAACTCCCTTGGCTACCCCCCATTAACCCACCCCACCCTACCCACCCCCCAACACCCCACACACATACCCCCCCCCCCCCCCCCCCCCCCCCCGCCACCAATTCTCCGCTCGCTGCCCCCCCCCCCCCCCCCCCCCTCCTCCCCCTCTTTCCGCGTGTGGAAGCAGGAGCGACGACAATAGCAATAATGGTAGCAACAGCCCGCTAGAAGAAGGAAGGGGGGGGGAGGGGGGGGGAGAGGGGCGGGCGATGGCGGCAGCAACAGCCCACACGGAGGTAAGGGTGCAGCTGGCCTGTCTTTTTAGGTATCAAGTTGATGTATATCAATATTTAGAATATCGAGTTAAAAACTAGAATAGTTGAGAATATCAAGTTACAATTAAGCCATAAATTTACTACACTTGTCCAAGCAAGAAAGCAAATGCCAGCCAGACGAACGTACAAGAATTTCCGAGTGAACAAATGTTGTCGCATAGCTTTAAACTTAGTGACAGTGCAACAAATGTCCACCAGCTATGATGCACACATTTAATAAAACATAAGAATCAGGTCTCAGTATAGAAACAAACACAGGCTAACCACCCACAAAGGATCTGGAGGAAGGAACTGGCGAGTAGCTGAATCCAGTGCTCAATTTCCATATACTACTAACCAGGTTCAAGCAATCAGTCTAATTTGAAACAAGAACTTTTCTACGGAAATGTAGATGAATACCACGATACTATGCAAAAGAATGGCACCTGCATAATATCAACCATCGAAAGAACAGATTGTATCGATAAAGACATAACCGATGGAACAATTAGGGCATCTAGACCCAGTGCTCACTACACATTGTTAGTGAGGAAAACTTTTTGTCGATGTAGTAACAGTTTTTGCCATTCTCAACTTCATAACCATCAAAAGGTTGTGTTTCCAATAAAAGGAGAGAAAGCAGCGTTCATATACTCGGTATATATACAGGGCCTGCATACCAAAATAGCCAGGACAAATGCAAGAATCCAACGAAGAGAATTTTATCATCGGGAGTCCATAGCCAGATCTTCCTCTTCGGCTATGATATTATCTCTTACCTTGCCCATCATAATTGCCGTCAACATTAGCTTACCTGCATCAGGGAAATCCTTGTGATGCATCAAGATACCTTCCACTGATGAGTCAGGGGATTCCATATCCTCCTTCTGTAGAGGCAAGAAGTCATCAAAATCTCCATCGTATGTCTCCGCTTCAGGTCCATAACAACGGTTTGAAGCTTTGTAGAGGATGGTTTTTTTCAAACACTCAAAGACCACTTCGTCGCTCCACCCTTCTGCTGCGGACGCCTGGCAGAGAGCAGCCCAGTCATCCTGATCAGCTGCATTCTTCCAACACTCAACAAGCAATTTACGGTTCGTACTCTGAAAGGAAGAGCTAGTCCATGCAAATACTTCAAAAGCTAGTAAGGATAAAATCCGGGATTCTCCTTCCAAGCACATTTTAACCAGGTCTCCTGGAGGTAATGGCTTGTTCATGTCTTCTACTTCACAATCTGGAAAATGTCTAAAAATCTCTTCCTGAAATAAGGCAAAAGAAGATCTCTATTTTCAACAAATTGGCAGACATTTATTTTAAGTACCTGCAGATATGTCAGAATGAAGAATGTGCATGCGCATAGGCATGAGTGGGTGTGTGCAATTCTGGTTTGGATACAACTTTTAAAACCACTTAGGAATATACATCTGGTTCAGGTTTAAGGACCCAATAGCTTATTGGGTAAGGTTTAGATATATATCCTAACCTAACTACCCAACACCCAATCCGTGTGTATTGCAGAAAATATAAAGGTTAAACAAATTGTATATTAAATAAATTGACATTAAGAGAACTTTAATGCTCGGAGATGCTGATTTGATTTTTGAAACCATTTTGCACACATATTTTCGATGTATCAACATGGATGTACCTAAAATTCCCACATCTAGCATGTATCCTTCAATATATAATATGATTCTACAAATGATAAGATGTTGATCACAGCTAAGTGATACTCCATGACTCCAACTGCTGCCAAATAAAATGAATAAGGTCTGAAAACCCCTAAAGCTGGTAGGATTTCAGTACGGTATTGGTACTCCTGAAAGTTAAGGATCAATTGTCTCCTGAACCGAATGCAACCTGCTCCCAACCTAAAGGAGCTGACAATCATCACCAAGAGGTTTATAGGTTTCCTGGATCTAATCTTTCCATTTTGAACTACAAATCATGATAGCAGGAAAGAAATCCATATCTCAGCCACCATGGAGTAAATCTTTACTGTTAAACTGCAAGTAGCGATACTTTCTCGACCATCATAACACCGGTAGGTCAATTATTCACCAAGCAATATCTCACAGAATTTATACATATATTCTTTACCAGTATTCTGGCAATGATCAAGTCTTAGGAGATGGCATTTGCACATTGTTTGACCAGAGACAATAACAAACATAAACTAGTCTAGTATGTTTGCTGTCTTAGCCTAAACTAAGCAAAGTCTATATAACTAGACAAAAGAACAAGAGAACAAACTGATGAAGTACGGCAGTCCCTTGAGTTCCTATAATTCTACAGATGTTACATGAATTCCTCAAGATACATGCAAGAGAGGTCAGAGCAGAGAAAGTTGAACATCCGAGCATTGTTATTTACTATGACCTTGAGGTAGCAACAAATCAGATCTGAGCTATACTTGTAAATCAAAATAGGTTGGTCGATTTTCTTTACAACTTGAACTCTGCATGCTCGAGCCTTTTTTATTATTAACCTATCTAGTCGTTTAAACTAGGTCTAATAGTGGTTCTCTAATAGATGAATCCATCAAGCTACACGCAAGGGGTGGAGCAGAAATGATTGATGCAAGCATTGTGATTTCTGATCAAAACTATGACCTTGAGGTAGTAAGAAATTAGAGCTAAGAACTACCTATGTTATATTAAGCGTGAGGCGAGGCGACGAAGCTGGTGCCTCGCTTCAGCACGCTTAAATGGTGCTTAAGCTCGAGCCTGTTTTATTATTAACCTATCTAGTCATTTAAACTAGGTCTAATAGTGGTTCTCTAATAGATGAATCCATCAAGCTACACACAAGGGGTGGAGTAGAAATGATTGATGCAAGCATTGTGATTTCTGATCAAAACTATGACCTTGAGGTAGTAAGAAATTAGAGCTAAGAACTACCTATGTTATATTAAGCGTGAGGCGAGGCGACGAAGCTGGTGCCTCGCTTCAGCACGCTTAAATGGTGCTTAAGCTGTGCTTAGTTAGCACTTCACCTATTTCTACCTACGGAGCCTCCTACATGTAAAATACTCTATATACACATAAATTTCAATATTTTTTTCATACAATCCTACTAGTATATGCATGAATAACAATCTCAATTATCAATCATACAAAGTAACAATATAAATACTAGAATCAAAATACAAAGTCATCAAAATACCATGGTCAAAATAGTCAACGAGCCACACAATGCATACATACTACAGTCATTAAAATATCATCAAACATAAAAGCTAAGTCTCCAAAGTTCCTATCTTTTTCAGGGTAGGTTTTTTTTTGTTCGGTTTTTTTACGCTTTTTCCGCGCCTAACACTAGACGAGGCGCTATTAAACGCCGCCTAAGCACACCTAAGCGACGATCGCTTTTCTAGGACGATATTTCCCTAAGCGAGGCGCCCAAATTCAAGTTTTCACTTAAGCACGCTTTTCACAACATAGAGAACTATTTATTCAATATAGGTTGGTCTTTTTTTCTATACAATTTGAATTCCAATGCTTGAATCTGCATGTTCAAGCCTGCTTTATTGTTAACCTATCTAGTAGTTTAAGCTAGGCTTAATAAAGTTTCTTTATACAGATGAAACCAAGGCCAAGCTTAAACTGGACATTTCAAGCTCATTTCTAAAATAAACTGAGCTTCATCTCAAAATTGGCTTGATAAGCAGAAACACAACCAACATTGATATTCAAACCAATCTATGTTTCATACTAATAGAAATACAGATAAACTGAGAAAATAACCATACTTGATCCATATTATAACTACTAATCAAGTTCCATGTTTACAAACCAAAGAAATTTCACTGAAGAAATAAAGTAGAAAATGATGACGCCAAACACCTTAAGGTAATATAGAGGAAGTTGATACCCAATGACAAAAGTTGAATAAAATCATTTAATACACCGAAATTTAAAGATTCAAAAGCCCATTATGAGTAACATCCTCACAGAATCAAGCTAACTAACAAGTTGAAGGCATAGCTTGAGCTAAGCTTGCTTGAGAATCCAACCTGAGTTCAAGTTTTCGCTAGATTTGACACTAAGATAAATTTATATAAACCAGCTTGAACCAATTTGCTCAAACAGCAACTAGAACACTTATGGTTTCAGATAGCATATATATCACACTTCCTAGATATTCCATCTAAGAAACAGTCAAAAAAAAGGCTTTCTGTCATATCAACATTAACTATATTATCTTAGACATGTCTTAATCAGTACACACTATGATTCTCATTTATTAATGTTTTTTCCAACATTAGGAAAGCATCAATAAATATGGTGCACATTTAAAAAATGCCCCTACCTTCAAATAATAATAACTATATTCCTTTTACAACTTCAATGAGCTACTCGACTATTAATCTTCATAATAATAATATGAAATAATATGATATATGTTTCTGAATTTGTGTTATTCAAAAAATATGCAATTCCCTACCATTTCAATCCCTAGGGGGTAGAGATTTACAATTCAGATGCCAATATAAATGTTTTAGCAAAACCTGCAGCTGGAAATGCTAGTGTACAAGCCTTTCAACAACTATAGATGTGGCCTAGGTTGTCAAAATCACAATATGTATTGTGTATTGGTTGTATTGATTATTGTATTGTGCATTGTATCATAGCGTGTATCCTAAGATATATTATGGGCAAATAGAATGGAACACACATATAAGGACAAGTTGAACATATTAAGAAACAATAAAGAATATCAATAAGCATTTAAGTGGAAATCATTATAAAGTCAACAACTAGAAGTGAATAGAAAACAACCATCATAAGTTCTTAACAATCATAAATTTATCCATTCGGAGTCACAAGTTCCATAGTAGAAGAAGTGGTCAATGAAACAAACACCCAAAAGAAAAGAGAAAAAAAGGAGAAGAAAAAAACTCAGTAACTAGACAAAGAAAAAGCATTGGAACACTTTAGCATATTGGTGTATCGTATCAAACATATCGTATTGTATCAGACGATACAAAAACTTATTGTACAACCTTTTCTCCTGTCCGTACACCTATACACCTATACGATACTTGTTGAAAACATTTTGTAATGTACGGTAAGATACGCATCATGTATCGTACGGAAGATAAAAAGCAGGAGTAATTTGCAACTAAATACCATGAACATCCCTCGACTTGCAAGTTGCTACCCTAAACTATTAAAACTAGTAAGTTGTGACCATAAACTATTATTTTACAATCCTTTACCATGTCTGATACACCTATACAATAGGTATTGAAAACTTTTTGTAACGTATGAGATACGTATTGTGTATTGTATGAGAGATTAAAAACATACTAATTTGCAACTAAAACCCATGAACTTTCCTCGATTTGCACAGTGATCTCCTAAGCTATTAAAATTAGCAAGTTGCTACCAAACTATTATAATTAGCAGATTACCAAAACTATTATAATTAGCAGATAAATACCCTGAACTTTCTCAGATTTTCAAGTTATTTATATTTCTCTTAATGACAGCTTACCTTACTGGCATAGGGTAGCAAGTGGCAAATAGAGCAAGTTCAGGGTATTTAGTGCTAATTATAATAGTTTAGGGTATCAACTTACTAAATTTAATAGTTTAAAGTAGCAATTCACAAAAGAGGGGAAATTCATGGTATTTTGTTGCAAATTAGACTAAAAACAGAGGATGTGTGGCATTTTATATATACATTACCTGCAAGTTCAGGATATGCAAATCAGCCTCTATACGCCTCATCTTCATCTCATAACCTTCACCTTTACCTGTTAAAAAAATAATATAGTTGATCAGACATCAAACATGAAGATAGCAAATAAAAAGAAACAGGTGTATAGCTAACATAGATAGCATGCAAGGCCAAACTGACACATTCATAATCCGTCAGCAAATTATGTGAACTGCTTAAAAAAACCGATGAATGCAAAATTTGTTTCAACATGGCATCTTATTTAAATGGAAAAATATAATCTTGTCGTTGAAATCATTTGCGAAGAGACAACAGATAGAAGTCCAAGTGTAAAGCACAAGGCATGGAGGCAAGACGAGAAGCTAGAGAAGAAACATCATAATATAGTAGTTTGAGGTATCATATGGGGCAACCGAATGGAAAAACAAAATGAGACATTGACAATTTGTATTGTAGTTGTCATGCATCCACAAAAGATGGACATGCTCGTATAAATATATAGGAGTTTAGTGAGATAGATGCAGGAAATGGGAAGAGAAAACAGTGTATCACCCACTGCAAAAGGTTGCTGTTTTACCAAAATTTCTTATGGTACCTCACTGTACTTTGATTTTGCTTAAAAAACTTCCAATGTCACATTCAAGATACCATATAAAAGAGCTTTTCAGAGTTCATATATGAGCCAGGCCACAATAGAACTCTGGAAGAATGCTTGAACCGGACTTGAATTGAAGGATTGTAAAAACAAATATTACACAGAATGTTCATTTTTTATGTTGATCCATCTCCGTTAAGAACAGAACTGGGTATATTAGCTCATACTTTTAAACTAAACAAACAATAAATGACAAATCAGCAAACCTGCAGCTGCAGCTATCTTGGAGAGGTTAAGCAGACGCCTTCTATCTGCCAGAGATGGTGGCACAGTGATTCGTGACTGCTCTCTTTCTTCTTCAATTACCAATCCAGAACCATCATCTTGAGATAGAGCCACAGCATGAAATGTCTCAGAAGCAGAGGAAAATTGATGTAAGAATATCTGATGGAGGCACAGAAGGTCTTTGTGATCCTTCAGGAAACTGGCGAGCTCTTCCTGGAATTCTTCTCCGAGCCTCAGCAACTTAGCATATTGCTGTCTTTTGACCAGCTGTTTAAAAACAAAATTGCTGAATCCTCCTTTAGGTCCAACACTATCATGCTGCATCACATTACATAAAAAATGGTCATGAAATGAGTGATTAACTGTGATAAAGTTACAACTGAAAACTCCAAAAGTTTCTTATGATCAGCATCTAGAATAATACTCAGAATAACACAATGCATGCATGAGATCATGATTTTGAAAATATAGCAAAATATCCTACAAACAAGACATTCAAAGTCAAATAGGATCAAGATCACATACACACCATAAGACTTCGGAGGAGCACTGTATCGCTCAGATCATAGCAAATATCCCATAATGTCTGGTAACCTTCATGTCGCTTAGCAATTGATAAAATAGGTGAAACAAGCTCTCTGAAAATAGTATCTTTTAGCTCGGGATCATCAACATCCTTGTATGAATCCTGAAATTTAATGTAGCTATTAACTTTAACTGAGTGTTCCAATAAACTTGTTACTGATAAGAAACCAATGTAACCAAATTAGGTAAGAAATTTCCAATAAGATAAAACTTGTTCCTACAACAAAGTAACTTTGCAAAAAATTACCAACACAAAATTCAGTCAGTACTATAATACTTTAAATATGAAAAGCATATAACTTGATTTATCAAAGAATGGGCATGAAGCTACACCTTATACAATGCCCAGCGATTTGAAGAAACTACCAATCAGTAAAACATTTCATAGACAAGTTTAAGAAGCTCGTGATGGTGGACACAGAGAATGATATGCACAGAATAGTTTAGAAGCGTCACCAGAGTATAGCAAAATATTTAATGAAGATGAATACTTTGCAGTTTGCCATATCGATATATCCATATTTCAGAAATTGGAAGCCTACACCCCCAATTTAATTACTCTGATCAGTCTATATTACTTGACGATTTATCAAAGGATAGACATGAAGCTATAACTTATACGATGCCCAGTAGCTTGAAGAAATTATCAATCAGGAAACCATTTCATAGACAACCAGTTTAAGAAGCTGATGATGGTGGATAATATGCACAAAATGGCTCTAGATTTAATTACTCTGATCAGTGTATATTACTTAATGATTTATCAAAGGACAGACATGAAGCTATACCTTATACAACGCTCAGCATCTTGAAGAAATTAACAATCAGTAAACTATTTCATAGACGACCAGTTTAAAGCTCGTGATGGTTATGCACAGAATGGTTCTAGAAGCATCATGAAACTGGGGATGTTGTCTTCCCACTTCTGAAAGATGGATATGTTGATATGGCAAAGTATTCATCTTCATCGATTATTGTTCTGTGGGAAGACAACATCCCCAGTTTAACTACTCTGATGAGGGTGTGTCCAGAGTCTTTTGCGATCGAAGAATCAATATGATAATTAACGGTTTCACTATGCACTCTGTCCAGGCCAAGTACCTGTTGCACAGATTACGCAGCTGATTAATCGTAATTATGGGACCAAAGCTGACCAATTAATCAGACTACATTACTCAGCTTATTAATCATCGTGTAATCCGCATTTTAGAGCAATGCATACAATACCATGAACTTGACACAACAATTGTTTAAGGTGGTAAAAACAAATGTAACAGAGAACTATAGAAGAACAGGCTAGCAGGGAGAGAACTTTACTTGAAGAACTTGCTAGGATTAGGGAGACAAAAACAAACATGGATCAAGCAAATAAAAAGGATACTGCAGCTAACTAGTGTTACAGAGGTGACCCTTATACTTGGCGGAAAAATGGACTGAAACTTTTGGCTAAGGGCTGACTGTTGAGTCATTGTCAGGGACCGATATGGACTGAAAAGATACATCAAGAGCAGTAAATATCGTTGATCAAAAACAGGAATATTCTAATGAAGCCTTCAGCCACTCAGTTACTAGTTTTGGAATGTTATATTGAGCATCATCATGTGCTTGGTTCAGTATCGTTGCTAATTAACTGGATTATGCAGACGTTTATTCACAGGCTTTTTACACTTAATAGCATGAAAGTTGCCCTATGTTCCCTTTGCTACCATGACCTTTTTTGTTCACAAATGAACTGCTCAAGTAATTTCACTTTGCTACCCACAGACGGAATTAACAAATTTGAAGACAATACTGTTACTAAAGAAAAGAAAAAAAAAGAGTAAAATCAAATTCTGTTATGTGATTGATCCTTCTTAACATGAACCTAAGCTATTAGAGTACAACTAAAATCTGTACTGTGTAAGAACCTAAGTTGTTAAGTCCAATAAAAATTTAATTTCTTAGAGTTTAAAAGGACAATTATTTGCATGAAAATATCAATTACATGGACACTCTGTTAGAGTACAACTAGTTTAACAACTTCCTCTTTGATTCCCCAAACCGATTTAAGGAACACAAATGAGGCTAGTCATCATTTCCTACCAAGAAATCACACAATCATGAATTTCATCATCTAAAGTAAGAATACAGTTTCTCTCCAACATAATAGAAATGAACCAAAAGAGTGTTCTTACAGTTCATTACTCCTAAGCTAACTGGATTAGAACCTAAGCTGCCCATTAATTTAAGCAAAGTGAAATAAATATTACTGCTTAGATAGGTGCCAAGACATCGTTAAGTGTCATTAGCATGTTAGATCCTGGCCTTGGTGAGATGATATGTTCACCTGGTGTAGTAGAAGTGTTTCAGATCCACCATCATATCATTTCCTAACATAATTAAAAAAACCTTGGCATATCTACAATCTAGATCTATGCCCCTTTATTTGCATGATGCTCTATTAGATTCAGTTGATTGGGAACAAGCAAGTAAGAAACATATAAAAACCTAGCTGTGTCTAATAAATTAAAATATGGTAAATATGTCGAGACAAATTGGCAGAACATATAAGAACTTCAGCACATCAAGAAAACTGACCTGGTATCTTGCCTCTGCTAATCTTTTGGCCAGTTCATACAGTGAACCAAGAAGTTCATCTGTCCTCTTATGATATTCTGCCCTCAGGCTCTTGTGTTCTTCACCTCGTTCAATTTTACTAGTGATGGATCCAGTATAACCATCGAGCAAAATATCTGTCAGCGCTTCTAATTGAGACCACAAATCTGATTTGGTTAACATATCAACGACTGTTGTTTCCTTAAGTAGCTGCATTATGAAGGATGCAATGCTCCATAAGCCCGACCGAACAACAGCTTGGCAATTCCAAGGTGTTAGTCCATCAGGGGAAGGATACCAGGTCTGGTGTTCATATCTATATCGTAAAGCAGCCTGAACTACAGTTGTGCAGGCATTTGCTAGTTCATAAGCTCGTTGCATCTGAATTTTAAATGGTTGTTCTCCACCAATTATATCAGGAAGGTGCAGAGATAAGCAATTAAATAGTTCCTCAATAACAGAAACCTTACTGTAGAATACTTCAGCATTATCTCGATCCATAAGAAGAACAGTATTTCTGCGAGCTTTCTCACCAACTAACTGAATGAGATCCCAAAGAGAACTAGCCATATGATTCCATGATTGAGAGGACGGAGAGTCAGACTCATTTGAGCGGTTCTGACTAAACAAATTCTGTAGTTCTCTCAGTTGGACCATGCCGAAAAGTTTTTCACCATGTTCCATGATAGTTAGCAAAGATCCTCCTGCAAGGGGAAAAGAGAGTTTGGGAATTAAGTGAACAAAATTCCTCTCCAAGTGTACTTAAAAAAGGGGTCAAATATACAGGTGTGAAGAAATTATACCCTTCAAGCCACAAACTGACCTAATTTCATTTTAGTAGTGAATTTCTTGCTCAAGAAGTGGAGAATCCTACTTCATTTGCCAATAAAGAAAAATTACTGATGAAAACTATTTCAGAGCAACACTTAACGGAATGACTCAACAAAAACAACTACAGCATGAAATTAACTTCTTATTCAACTTACGAAATATTGTTCTCTTATTCAACTTTATTAAGGGCCACTCTCAGTACACCGCACCAGTATAGGTAACTTCTGAACCATACTGAATCAGCTTAGTATCTTTCTTTATAGCAAAGCATGCCACAGAAGAAAAATAAAAATTGACATGGTGCTAACAGGCAACAGATCAGTAAGAATCAGTGAGTACAGCTGGTTGGATCGCTCAACAAGAAAAGTTCAAAAATCAAAACAAGTTTTGCAACTCTGAATTGATCACATTCCATATAGGTATTTGAATACTAAAATCCACAACTTATAAGAGCTTCTAAACAAGGTTTTAAGTATCGGCAGGGTTTCGGCCTGTCTCAGATCAGGATTGGAAAGTATGAAGGACCGATCTAAGACCACCTAAGCTGCCGAAACCAATATTCATGGGAAGGGACCAAAATAATAGAAGTATTGAGAAGAGCAACCTGGACTATAACTTTCCAGTTCCTTCTTCATACTAGAATATATTTTTTTATAGATCCAAACAACAAGATTACCCTGCTTACTGTTTCTACTTGCTAATTTTAAGACATTAGTTTGGTCCAAAAATAACATAGGCTCAATTCTCCTACTAGGAAAGTTGGCTAAGCTAAGATTACGTGATTACTAGGATATATATAAATAAGGTTTTCTAAAGAGAAGTATGTAGCCATGGCTTTACTGTCGAGACTTAAAAATGACAAACTATTAGACAAACCGTCGGCGAGCTCGCACACCGCTAGGCTCCTATAAATTCCAAGGAGTAGAATGGTCATCTTGACCATAGTGGATCCATCCGAAACGAACAAAGGTCAAGAACCTAGTAGGCTAGCCGTGTGCACAAAGTTAGCTAAAAGCCTAGAAGGCTAGTTCCGCGGTGTGCACAAAGTTAGCTAAAAGCCTAGAAGGCTAGTTCCGCCGTATAGAGTGATGGAATTGGGGATTCCCAGGACCCCTAGTTTGGTGTGCGTATTGATCGATGAAAGTTTAACAGATCTAAGACGTGTTCTAACCTTCATAGCGGAACTAAGGTTCACGAATTATACCTGCGACGGAAAGAAGAAGACACTTTCCAGCAACCTCGAGTAGTCACGATCCCAAGATCTTCTACACGTATTCCTTCCTCGGGTTGGACGTCGTGTGAACGACGATCTTCCAAACTTTTCTTCTCCTTGGCAGCCCTCCATTTCTCTCCTTACGTGAATCACGAATTTAGAGAAAGCTTCTTATTTTTTTATGAGATCGTAGGACCATGAGGAGAAATTAGGGTTAGGTCTCCCAATGGATTGTCCAAGTCCATCTAGGTTGTGAACTATTTATATATTCCATAAGAAACTGATAATATGATCTTCTGTGTGACACCACACACCATAGTATTTATGTAGAGTTGGAAAATAATGAATGAATATTATCAATGAGAGACTACATATATATAGGAGCTCCTAATACTCTAAGCAATGTGGGACTAAAGCCCATTAACCAATAACTCCAATATAACACTTAACACCCTCTCTCAAGCTGGAGCATAGATGTCAATCATGTCCAGCTTGTTACATAGAAATTGAACCCGATGACCCAAAAGAGGCTTTGTGAAAATGTCAACTATCTGGTCGTCGGTCCTTAAATGTTTAAACTGTATCACTCCCTTTGTATATTCATCACGAACAAAGTGGATGTCAATTTCAATATGCTTTGTCCGTTCATGAAATACTGGATTGGTGGCAATATGAATAGCAGATTGGTTATCACACCATAGATCTGCCGCTTGAGATCCTGTGTCTTCTCCCAGTTTTTGTAAGAGATGCTTCATATATAATATCTCTGACGTGCCATGAGCAATAGCTCGATATTATGCTTCTGAGCTTGAGCGTTCTATCACAATCTGCTTCGGTCCTCAATGAGTTAAAGTATATGTTGAAACAGCTTCTAGTGAGGAAGAGGCTCCTCGCGTGTCGATAGTCGACCGAAATGAACAAGAGGCTGCCATTACCAAATCATAGAATAGCATCACAACCAAGGTTATGAAAAGCGCTAGGCGTTAATCGGACGGGCACTCGCCGCCTAGCACCTAGTCCATCTAGATGGTCGCCTAGATCTAGGCGGTTCAAAAATAAATTAAAAAATCCAAAAAACCTACTGAAAATTACCCCAAAAAAGTCCATAAAACTCCAAAACATGCATAGTTGGACGTCGGGGGGTCTAAGCGGGCACCTAGGCGAACATCGGGCGGGCATCAGGCGCCGTCTAGATGGCCGCCTAGACCGCCTTTTAGAACAGTAATCACAACTTCCAATATGGCAAACATTGTCTCCAAGGTAGTCAAAGGCTCAAAACGCACTCTAGGCACAAAAGGTCTATATTGTCTGAGGCGCAAGGCACAGTTAAGACGCACGTCCGAGCGAAACAAGACGCAAATATTAAAAATAATAAAAATATACATAGATAAATAAATTAGTAATGTAAGAAATAAAACCAAATAACATATTAAAAAGGTTAAGTATTAGTAGTATTGGGATTTAGTCCACATCGGATAGAACAATAGTGAGAGGGGTTAGTTTCTCCTATATATATGTAACTCTCTCATTAATAATCACCATCCTATTATTCTAATTACATGGTATCAAAGCTACCCTCCTCTAGCTCCACTGATTCACCTCTGCATGTTCCACCAGCTCGACCTCGTGTCTGTCGTGATTATTTCTTGTATGTTACAAACTACAAAGGGCTCGTGAGCCACACTCTGTCCTTGATAGCTACTATTGATGGGATTCATATTTCCAATATTGCAGAGAAGGGTATTAAACATCCCGGTTGGCATGCTGCTATGGAAGAGGAGATGAAAACGCTCTGAAAGAACCATATTTGGAACTTGATAGATTTACCTACAGGTAAACAAGCAGTAGGTTGTAAATAGGTGTTCACGATCAAGGTGAAACCAATTGGCACTCTTGATTGCCTAAAGGCTCGTCTGGTAGCTAAAGGATATTCTCAGACCTATGTTGAGGTTTATTTTGAGACCTCTCCAGTTGTCAGGATGACATTTGTGCGCGTACTCTTGGCCTTAAATGTTCGCTATGACTGGCCATTGCTTCAGCTGGATATCAAGAATGCACTCTCCACGGGGATATTGAAGAAAAAGTGTATGTGATGCAACCTCCCATGTTTGTTGCAAGGGAGGATAAAGTGTGTATCTGCAAAAGGCCCTCTACGGTCTCAAACAATCATCTCGTGCGTCCTTTGGTCGATTTACACATGTAACTCGGTTTGGCATGTGTCAACCAAAGAAAGACCATTCGATATTCTACCGATAGATATCAGCTGGAAGGATACTACTTGGTGTCTATGTTGACGACAATATGATCATGGGAGATGACAGGTAGGGTATTGCAGAACTAAAAAAGTTTTGGGGAGAATAATTTCAGACCAAGGATATAGGACCGTGAACTACTTCTTGGACATTGAAATCACATGGAGCAAGCGAGACATTGTAATGTCTCAGAAGAAGTATGTGTTGGACATACTAAATGATGCAGGAATGATGCAAGCCAAGAAAGCAACCTCACCCGTGAATCCAGGGACAAAGTTACTCCCAGACGAGGGGGTTCTGATGACCAATTTGGATCAGTATCATCGAGTGGTTGCAAAATTCAACTACTTGGTGATCATGACTCACCCGGATATTTCCTTCGTCGTAAGTGTCGTAAGTTGATTTATGAATTCTCCATGAGTTCCACACTGGCAAGTAGTTCTCAGAATTCTGCGCTATCTAGTCCAGAATCCGGAAAAAAAATTCGAATGGAGAATCATGGACGTACTCGTACTGAGTACTTTACCGATGCTGACTGGGGTGCAAGTCGGACAGATAGACAATCTACATCTGGCTACTCTGTATTTATTAAGAAGCAGAGTGTAATAACACGATCAAGTTCAGAAGCAGAATATCGAACTATTGCTCATGACACAACAGAGGTGTTATATCTGAAACATTTTCTACAACAGTTGGGAGAAGACGCATGATCTAAAGCAGCAGATATGTGGTATGATAACGAGTCTGATATCCATATTGCTACCAATCATGTATTTCATAAAAGGACGAAGCACATTGAAATCGACATTCAATTTGTCCGTCATTAGTATAAAAAAGGGATGATAAAGTTTGACCACGTAAGGACCGGTGATCAGATAGCTGATATCTTCACGATGTCTCTTTTAGGTCCCCGAGTTCAATTTATGTGTAACAAGATGGGCATAATCGACATCTATGTCCCAGCTTGAAGGAGGGTAAGTATTAGTAGTATTGGGCTTTAGTCCTACATCGAATAGAACAATAGTCAGAGGGGTTAGTAGCATCTCATATATATATATATATATATATATATATATATATATATATATATATATATAACTCTATTATCAATAATAATTATCCTATTATTCTAATTTTACAAAAACCAACAAAAATATGTAAAAACATAACCAAGTGAACTAGCAGAGCAATAATAGCAGTCAACATTGTAACTAACAAGAGTTTCTATTATCCTACCATGCTTTTAGTAAATTTTAGTTTTTTCAGTTCAACTGTAACCAACTACTTGTATGAGGTAAGAATTATCTCCATGCCTTGATATTTTTTCTGTAAATTAAAAAAAAAAAAAAAACATAAGGCGCGCTTAGGCACACCTTTTCTTGTTTGTACCTTGCAGAAATGTACACTTAAGGCGCGTCTTTGGTGCACCTGGAGAAAGGCGCATTGCCTAGTGAGGTGCAAGATGCAATTGTTGTGCCTTTGTGCAAAGCGCGCCCAAGGCGTGCTTTTGAGTACCATAATCGTCTCTGGTGAAGCTTCAAACAAGGCTAATTTTAACTTAGCTTCCAGCAAAGCTAATATAGCCTACATAGGGGCTCAGTCAAGAAAAGCCAATAACAAGGCCAACTTGCTGACGTTCATCGTAATTAAAGTTAACTATATCAGAACTCATAAGATCCTGATTTCAGTTCGGACCTTAAGACAAATTCTCGTCTGGTAGCTAAAGGATATTCTCAGACCTACGTTGAGGATTATTTTGAGACCTCTCCAGTTGTCAGGATGACATTTGTGCGCGTACTCTTGGTCTTAGATGTTCGCTATGACTGGCCATTGCTTCAGCTGGATATCAAGAATGCATTCTCTACTGGGATATTGAAGAAGAAGTGTATGTGATGCAACCTCTCATGTTTGTTGCAAGGGAGGATAAAGTGTGTATCTGTAGAAGGTCCTCTACGGTCTCAAACAATCATCTCGTGCGTCCTTTGGTCGATTTACACATGTAACTCAGTTTGGCATGTGCCAATCAAAGAAAGACCATTCGATATTCTACCGATAGATATCAGCTGGAAGGATACTACTTGGTGTCTATGTTGACGACATTGTGATCACGGGAGACGACAGGTAGGGTATTGCAGAACTAAAGAAGTTTTCGGGAGAATAATTTCAGACCAAGGATATAGGACCTGAACTACTTCTTGGACATTGAAATCACACGGAGCAAGCGAGACATTGTAATGTCTCAGAAGAAGTATGTACTGGACATACTAAATAATGCAGGAATGATGCAAGCCAAGAAAGCAACCTCACCCGTGGATCCAGGGACAAAGTTACTCCCAGACGAGGGGGTCCCGATGACCAATCTGGATCAGTATCATCGAGTGGTTGCAAAATTCAACTACTTGGTGATCATGACTCGCCCGGACATTTCCTTCGTCGTAAGTGTCGTAAGTAGATTTATGAATTCTCCAAGAGTTCCACATTGGCAAGCAGTTCTCAGAATTCTGCGCTATCTAGTCCAGAATTCGAAAAAAGAAATTCGAATGGAGAATTCATGGACGTACTCGTGCTGAGTGCTTTACCGATGCTGACTGGGATGCAAGTCTGACAGATAGACAGTCTACATCTGGCTACTCGGTATTTATTGGCGGAAACTCGGTATTGTGGAAAAACAAGAAACATAGTGTAATAACACGATCA
This sequence comes from Iris pallida, assembly GCA_029216955.1. Classification (NCBI taxonomy): domain Eukaryota; kingdom Viridiplantae; phylum Streptophyta; class Magnoliopsida; order Asparagales; family Iridaceae; genus Iris; species Iris pallida. Next base: position 13,241,911 of record JANAVB010031216.1, on the reverse strand, counting down.
AGTTCAGAAGCAGAATATCGAACTATTGCTCATGACACAACAGAGGTGTTATATCTGAAGCATTTTCTACAACAGTTGGGAGAAGACGCATGATCTAAAGCAGCAGATATGTGGTATGATAACGAGTCTGATATCAATATTGCTACCAATCATGTATTTCATAAAAGGACGAAGCACATTGAAATCGACATTCAATTTGTCCGTCATGAGTATAAAAAAGGGATGATAAAGTTTGACCACGTGAGGACCGGTGATCAAATAGCCGATATCTTCACGATGTCTCTTTTAGGTCCCCGAGTTCAATTTATGTGTAACAATCTTCCACAAGGCTAAATTCAGAATAGCCCGCAGCATATTTATTTCAGTCAACAGCTCGTGCAGAGCTAACGTGACAGCCTATAACAAGGTTGACTCCTCCAGTGGAGTGGAGTTCGAGCCAACAAAAGCTCTCGCAAAGCTGCAACGCTTGTGCGTGCAACGAGGCTAGTGCCAAAAGCCTTCTACAAGGCTAGATTCAAGCCACTTGCTAGTCAAATTGCTAAAGTCCTCCCCACCATCGCGTGAACTAGCTTGCCACAACTGTTGCTGGAGGTTGGCCCATAAACTACTGACAGTTGTGCATTGCAGCCATCTCCAGCTATGACTAAATTCTCCATTGGACTTGGATCTCTAAGAAGGAAACATCGAAAGTTCAGGATCTTCCAGTGGCTTCTTTCAATATGATAAAATGGGACATGGACCTCGAAGACAGAGACAGGGGATCGTCAATCTCCCGTATTCGGCATATCAGAACTCCTAAGATCCTGATTTCAGTTCCGCCTTAAGACAAATTCTAGTCAAACGCGATGGTCCTTTCCAAGGCACTATGTCAAAGGTGGCGATACACTACGTTTTCAGGCAGTCATCTCTAATAGAGGAAACTTCCTCGTCTACCGCATAGAACTAGCCTACCCAATGGCTAGATGAAGAGGAAGAAGGTTCTACTTATGCCTCCTCTGACATCCTCAGCTTCATCCAGACAGGAGAAGAATCAGAGATAGACATTGCTGCCACCTTGGGTTTGGGTCTTGCGGATTCCCCATTGTTGATGAATCACAAATCGTCGAAATAAGAACGCTTGACTTATGCCTCCTCCGACACTCTCAACTCCATCCAAACAGGAGCAAAATATGCCTACATGATTGGGTGTTCATCGATCGGGGTGGTTCTTTGGATCTCCTTTGGTACATGGAAACCCTAGAACAAGTGGCGAGGGAATAACATGCAATCCTCAAAGGCATCCAACGGATGATGAGACAGCCCATATCCTAGTTCAACAGTGACAGTGAGGCTGTAAGTATCTTGTAGAACCAACCTTGAGATGGTCGCACCAGCTATGACCACTATCGACGTTGAATCCTAAGAGACATTTAGACCTAGCTTGCATCCCTTGCTCAAAGGGACAAGATGAAGAAAGTGGGTGTTGTTCGACCATACCACCCAAATGGGACGCACTCCTATATCCACCCAAACTCAAACCGTCAATGATGCAATCATACGACGGCAAGAGCTGACCAAGTGAGCACATTTATTACTTCCAGTCCCAACCCGCAAGGTAATAAGCAATGACGCGATGATGACCATTTCAGAATCGTTATGGAAGGCCTTTCATGTTTACTAAATCAGATTTGTGAGGATTTCTTTTTGAGCAATTCGCATGGATTCTGAAAGGGTAGAGGCACTATCACTTTCTTTGTTGATGTATCGAGCTGGGGACTTGTGGATCGCCTAATCAATTCCGACATTGTGAAATGCTTTGACAACATAGATCATGATCTCCTTATCCAAGTTCTTCAATCTTATTTAGGATTGGAGAATAAGGCGGTCTGCGATCTCATAGAATCTTGCCTCAAAAGCTGTATTGTGGACGAAAAGGGTAAGGATTACTCAAACGCCACAAAGGGCATCCCACAAGGCAGCCCCCTCTCTCCCGTCCTTATGAACTTCTGCATCAACTCGATCTTCAAATCCATTCCTTTATGCAAAAAGAAGAGAGCTTCCGATACGTTCGGTATGCTAATGACATGATCATCGCCATCGAAGAAAGGGCCGTCGATTCTGATCGAGAGAGTATATCACCGGTTTAGGCAATTCTTCTCCAATCCAATGCAATCTCCATCCACTTCCTAATAAGGTCATCTTATTTGAAATCCGAGAAAAGCGAGACCAAAAAAGCAACCAACCTAACCACTTAACCTTTTAACACACATCTTCAAACCTTCTGGGTTTAGATTCGAAAATGCGACTCTCAATTATTTGTGAAAAATCGTCAATCGAGGTGGACTGCTACGGTCGAGTCTAAAGAGAGGCTCTCATCTGTGCTTCCAGCGTGCAACCCGTACCCGAAACAAAAATGCAAATGTTTAGGCCGCCGGAGTAGGGCACGCTGGGTACCGCTGTAAGTAAGGTCTCGTTGACGGCGATGAGAGAGCAAAAAGAAATGATTAATGAAAGCTCTGAGGTGCTTACCGACTACAAGAAGTGCTTTGTTCCTATCTATATTATTTCTACTTCTCGATGATTCGTTTTCTTGTTGCTTCGCATTCGGATGATCAATCTGATCTTTGGGATTGTTCTCATTCTCATCCCATTTGTCTTGGCTTGAACATGGACGAGAGTCGTCAATAACGAAATCTCACTCCGCTCGTCTATTTCCTCTCTTTTTCCAGAGCTCAATCAGAACTTATAGTACTTTTTCTACTTAATGATGAAGATTGTTAGGAATTTGTCCTTCCGTTTTCGACCTCGCCCTATCAACGGCCCAGTCCAAGATGCTTCTAATGCAAGAACACTAGCCTATTATAACTCTGGATTCTTCCTTATGTCTTTCATTTGTCACGCCCCGCTCCCGTAGGAGCGATCGTCCTCGCTAAGGCGTGATGCCGCACGAGCCTAGATTGTGCTAGTGCAAGGCGGATTCCATAACAGCCGATTACAGCGGCTGCGACGGGGTCGTCGCACAGAAGTCCCAAGCAGAGACATTGAATATGCCAGCAGAATTTAGAACAAAACACAAGTCATTCAAAAAATACATTTTATTGATATTGAAACAAGGATTACAATGGGGCACAAGGCCAAGATTACAAGTCACTCAAGCTCACTCTTCTCACATTACAAGTCACTCAGCTCTCTCTCATCTCTCAATACATGTCTTGAACCAGCGGATGCTTTGGAAGGCGATGCCCATACATTATGTCCCGTATAAGTCTCGACTCCACGCGGCCGCACGCCTCGAATCGCCAAGAAACTCCGTGCCTCGACGCATCCAAGCGGGCTCCACGCCACGAGCTTCTACCTGTGCCTCCACATAAACACTGTATGGGTGTCAGTACTTAACTGTACTGGTGGAATGAGCTCCTCGTCCACCCATACAAAACCAACACGTTTGATTTACTTTGTGCAACATAGTCCCTTCTTATCAATTGTCTTTCTACTCTCGTCTTAGGATTAGTTTTAGGACCGACGCATTAGCCTATTTTGTGTCTCTAGACCCTCCCGTGCTTACAACAACAACGTTAACACATATCTTGCCTTTAGACCATTCTCGTACCAACAACGTTAACCTATCAAGTCGTGTTTGCCTTACGGCTTAAAATCAGAGATGCAACTACACGATGAGACTCCATTTCCATGTAATCGTGCTACAAATCTATCGTGTCGTGCATCACAACTCAGTGTGACTTAACCATATCGCCGCCTTGCGGCCCTTGCTACTTTGATCACCAACTGACTCAATCAAGACTTGTGGGCTAAGTGTCACTCGACCGACTTTGCCTTGCGGCATTTTCTGACTTAAACTCAAGACAACTCAAATCCAAACTATGCAACTTATATGCCGACAACTTAAGACTCAATGCCACATCTCGTGCCGAAGTACGTCGCCTACGTTGCAACCAAATCTTAGGCCCAACATTGTGTTCTAACTGTACACATACATTCAACTCAACTTAATCCAAAGGCACACATGCGGGTTGCCGCCATACCGACTCATCTATATGAATTGGTCACCGACTCCCAGAGCCATCTTGGACTCCCTTTAGCTTTTGTTAGACGGACGCTCCTTCAGCGCTAAGTAGCGAGCCTCCCGCTGACAGTCCCCGCCTAACCCGTGCGGTCATCCAGCAACAAGCTAATATAATGTTTCTCAAGAACCGGCCCCGTTGGCCGCCTGGGTCACCGTTCGAGGAAACTCTACCTTGTCGACAAGTTGTCCATGACCATGCAAGACTCGACTCAAACTGACGTCTCACACAGTCATTCTACCTCTAGTGTTACCATCTCTTTCAGGGCCTAGTGACCGCCTCGACGACCCATAGTCACGAGCATTCTTCTTTCTTGCCCTATCATTTCATTCAATTCAAGAACAACTATTTGAAACCCCTTTTTCCAAACTCAATGAATAAACCGTAACCCGTGCCTTAAAACACTAAGTCCGTGACATCGTGTCTTAAACCAACTTGAACTCTATGCGACACCACCGCCCAAGTCATACTCTATATGACGGGCCTTGAGACCGTAAGACTATGTGGTTATACCCAGCCGTAGAACTCATAAGACCGTGCTTGCTAATACTCGGATAGCCTAACATAACTTGCATAACTTAACTTTGCAACAACTCGACGAGCAAGGGCTGCGTCAAGCTTTGCCTTGATGGAACGTGTCGTGCACGTGTCCGGCTTGAACGAACAAGTTATTTGGTTGCCTAGACTTATACCATAAGCTGTGCAATACAGCTTAACCAATAGGGCGGGCAAAGGCTATGCCAAGCCTTAGACAATGGATCGTGCATGCTTTATCAAGCATTCATGCGGACGACGCCTATGACTTAGGCTACGTTCATAACTTCACCTACTCAACCAACTTTCCTTCTCCCAAGCCACGCGACGAAGGATCGAGTCTCATTTTCAAAGCACGCCGTGCACCAACTCTAAGACGAAGGATCGAGTGTCATATTTTAACTCAATTCGACCTGTCGGGATTATTTCCTTACCTATGTGGATTCGTCTCTTTTATTATCAAGCCTACTTATGTAAGTTGAAAACATTCGATTTATTATGTGAAGGCTAAGATAAGGCAAGTTCACCGAAACTACCCCACCTGAGTGAGGAGTCGCCTCGACCGAGCGATATCTTCGAGTAGCTGTTGCAAGGCTAAGTCCGATCGCCGTCGGCGTTCCGATTCCTCCGATTGACTGAGCGGGACGGGGCACTACATCATTCATGCTATTCTTATCTTTCTCTTCGGGGCTTTATGGAAGATTGACTATCTCAGTTTCATTCTCTTAAAGTTTACCTAAACTCGGAAAAAAAAGCATTTTTCCGGAGTACAAAGAAGCTCGTGGACCTAGACTTTGTATTAGGCATTTGATTGACTCACCTCACATGGATTCGACGCAAGAGAGATGGAAACCATCTCCCTTCCTTGAACCGTAAGAGCTTAACGAAAGTGAGTTGTTATCAATTATGCCTTTTTACGCGCATGCTGCAACAAGACCCGCATTCCTATGAGGTATGCTCACTAATTGCAGAGCTCGCGCTTTCTTGCTTTCTTCCTGACGAAGACATCTTTCTCTGATCCTTGAATGCTTCCTCGTTGGTTTGCCTTTCGAAGGATTACAACTTCCTCCATGCTATCCCCCCGTCACGTACGGATAACTCTCAATGGCTTATTCTTTCTCTGCGAAAAAATGATGAGTGAGTGATGCGATGCACTTCTTCCTTTTTCTTTTTTTAGGCACTAATAGACTCTCAATGGTCGCGGGACCCTCACTCCTTTGACTCCTTATTCAGTCGAGTAATCTGAGGCGAGATATATCGAAGTGAGGCGAGCGACAGTAAGGTGACCGTGTCGGGAGGTAATAGAGTTGAGCTAATGCTCTATGTCACACTTAGCCTAAGGAAAGTAGGCGCAAACCACATGGGAGATATCCATTATGTGTATTTGATCGTCCGGTCCGGATAAAAGAAAACCAGCCTGGAGTAATCGTTTGATCTCCTCGATCATCTGCTGAGACATAAGCATATGAAGCATATTGGTTCTTTGATAACCGAGAGATAGGATACTTAGTTGAATGAATGCAATGGAGCCGGTCATCCGTCAAACCTGTCGCATTTAGGAAATGCTTTTCGGAAGGATGCCCTAGAATCGAGATGATAAAGGTTGGAAGACCTGGTCCATGCTACTTGGTTGAGATCCACTCCATGGGTGACAGCCAGGGATGAACTTCTCAACGGGACCAGAAAGAGAAAAAAGAGAAGAATGCGACCATAGATAATCTTCAACGAACCCCACCCTCGGGTCTTTCTTTCTTAGTGTAGTTGTTCTCCCATAGTAAGCTCTCTCTGACTACTGACTTGGCTAGGAACCTAGTCTCTTCTCGTAACAACAGAAGAGAAGGTCTTCCTTCGGGCGCCTAACGATAGCCTCTCTTCCCGCTTTTCGAGGGCTCAGCTCTTTTTATTTTCTCTCGCACACACCTTGGCGTACTTGAATCTCTCGTTCATCCTCGAATCTTTGAATGAAAGCGCTTTCTTTCCTTCTTAACCTCGATTCTAAAAGATCTATGGACCATGCCATGACAGATCTACTTTTCTCTTGCCCGACTCAAGCACAGACAGGGAAAATTGATCTGAGCTCGTTCAATCAGGGAGGGGGCCCTCTTCCTTGTTCCAGTGGTGTGGTCTCACAATCTTGTCAGGGAAGCAGAAAAGGATTGCTTTTCAGTGGACAGAAGGGCTAGATCCCGAGTGTTGAGTAGCAGGTCATGGTCCACAAGCCCAGCCACTAAGTATGTAACCAAGAAGAGGAAAAGAGGCGTTCCGGGGCTCCAGACCGAATGAAACGAGAAGTTCGGTTCAGTTCAATTGTTGCAATTGGACAAGAAAAGCTATAAGCTTCACATAGTCTTGTGATTTTCTCTTTCTTTGGCTTGATCGAAGGTTGCTATTATTTCAATGAGAAAATTAGGCTTGGCGAGAAAGAGGCATTCACTACTTCCGAATCTCCGTCTTCATTTTCCTTCTTCGGCACTCCCAGATCGATTACGTCGATCGGCTATAAAACTCGTTGTAGACGGCCCTCTGGAAGATTGAGAGTATATCGGTAATCTGTCATCTTGAGAAGCCCGAGCCCGAGAGAGATATAGCTTGCTTTTTCCCCCAACAACCTTGCAGACCTGTCAAAGAAGAGAAAATCAAGATCAAAAAAGTTCTTTGAGATTAGAGGTAGTAGAGGTGCTGGCTTCCATGAAGATCATAAAGTCGTCAGCAAACAAGTTTTGTGTGACCTGATTGACATCATTCGAAAACATGGTCTGATGAGACCAAGGCTTGTTCTCTCCTTCAGAAGAATCGACCATGACGATACAGAAAAGATAAGATGAGAGGGGCCTCTTTCGAGTCGCAAAGAAGAGGGTTGTTTCCTACAACATGGCATGAAAGTCGCTTTCTAGAATTTGACTGTCCGTGGAAAGTGTTCTTTTTTGCTTTTTGGATTCTTCCCCCCTAATAGTCGCCTTACTAACGCTCGTCTTTCTTTTCTATTCAGTGACGTCTATCCTAAATAGTATAGTTGCTTCTTTTCCTCTTTGCTTGGTTGCTTGTGTCACGTCCCGACCCGAAAAATCACTGGTCCTCGCATCGATTTTACCGAATCATCGTCCTCGTTGGGGTGCGATGTCGTACGAGTCTGGAGTTGCACTCATACAAGACAAGATGACAAGTTCTCAAATGGTTATCTCGATTGATTATTAGCAGCGGAAGAAAACAGAGTCACAATTGAGTTTCACAGAGTATACAAACAATTCTCTTTATTCGATAAGCAGCGCAACATTACAAAGGCTTTCAATAGCCTAAATGAAACATGCCAAATTGGCTTACAACACTCAATTTCTCTCTTGCCCACAAAGGATTTCACTGTTCCATACATCATGTCTTCTATATCTCAGCCGTATCATCATATCGCAAGTCCGAGCGTCAATACGGTCGCACGCATCAATACGCTACGGCATTCAATGCCTCAGCACGTTCAAACGAAGCTCCGCCGCGAGCAGACCATTCCCTGAACCTGCAAGCAATCTGGTGGGAGATCAGTACTAATCCTCTCGCGTACTGATCAGAGATCCACTTTACTAAACCGACATTAAGTAGATATATGAATCATACAGCTTAAGTTGTGATCTTTCTATCTTTGCCTTAGGATCTGTTTCATGGCATATTCGAAAGCAGTAAAATATGTTATCGTGGCAACCATGTTATGTTAGATTTATTTAAACAAACAAGGAGGCAACATACAATTCTCGTGTTCCTTCGTGGCGTCTTTGTACCGACTCGACTTACTCGCCCTTGCACCGACGCAAGGAAAATACGTCTACCATCTTTTCATGTTATGTTATAAGTGATCTTTGTGCAGGATCTCTATGTACCTGCACTTTCAGTCCATCGTTCCTTAATTATACGAAGGTCACTAGCATTCAGCATGTCAGAATGGAACTCTACCAATGGTACGACGGTAATTACTTCAGCTTGGGTTGCTACCCACAATTTCTGAAGCACTCCCGAACGATACCGGTATTTGTGGCGCTCTATTTCAATAATAGGTCGCAAGCCTCATAAATTGAAATGTCCCACATAATACCCATCTCAAATTTCCTTCGAAATCGAACGGCCCTGCGATCACGACGTACCTCGTTCGTGGGATACCCGTGCACGGGCAATCATCAAGTCCATTTGACCATGCAACGCACATCGATTTCATACCACCAAACATAGTCCGAGTCCAAAACTCAGCTATCGTATCATCTCAACATTCGATTCATCCATCTCTATTTCCATTGGCACAATGCCCCAACTCAATGTTCATCAAACGAACGCCCCAAGGGCCAAGAACATTTCGAGGCAGCATGCCGCATTCGATGGTTATTTGATATCCTTCGAGTCGTGCATTTGATACACGACCCAATTCAGTATTTCCATGTTCTACGACTAAAGTGTTCAATGTTCTCATACTCGTGCATTTGATGTACGTCTCGATACGATCTTTCAATGTGCTAGACTTATGTTCTTCCCCTCTGACTCGTGCACTGAGACACTCGCGCCGATATAGTCTTCCAATGTTCTAGCCCTCTAACTTTGTGCACGGAGGCACGAGCAACTCGTGCACTAAGGCACTTGTCGATACAGTTATCCCATGTTCATATGGCTTGCGCACCGAGGCGCTCGTCTTTGTGGTATTTCGATGTTCAATAGCGATTCGTGTATTTGATGCACGTTTCATTTCAATTGTTCTATCTAGTGTTCGACACGCACAGCGATTTCTATCAATCGAGCGACGTCCGTAGACTCGATAAGTTAACTTTAGCATACAACGGTACATTTTACTTAGGTATGACGGAGTAGAAAAAAGAAGAGTCAAACTCCTCCCACCTTAAGCCGATACGC
>JANAVB010031216.1:13192435-13227435 GCA_029216955.1 Iris pallida | reverse complement strand
CCCTATGACGATTATGAGCTTCTATGCTCTATCCTTTCTCCAACCGCAGTCATCGCCAAATCAAAAACACCCTAGCAAGGTTACCGATAGAGCAGGGACCGCAACAGTCCACTTCTCATCCTCAACAGAGTAACCATAAGCTCCTCGGGTGACATTACCTCTGACAGAGATCCTTTGTTACATTAAATATGTACACCTCTCATGGTCATTTCCTGTTACGTTAAAACTTTACGTCTAACTGAGTTTGCCTGTTACGTTAAGGGGCTGTTTGGTTCCAGGTAGGTGGATCGAAAGTGGATGAAATTTCCACTTTTACTTGAAAGTGCTCGGAGAGTTTTGCACTTTCAGCGTTTGGTTCCATGTTGCAACTGCGTTTATTATATCACTTTTCTGACAGTAATCAGTGTTTGTCCCCCTCCTTTTTCTACATAGCAGTTACAAGCAAAAAGGAGGGGAAGTGCACTGCAAGTGGTGGGGGTGGTTTGTCCTCCGGTGGGTTGCAACGAAATACGCGGAGGCCGGCAGGGCTGGAGCTGCTCGAGCCGGACCGGATCTGAGCTGTGGAAGTCGACCCTGAAATAACGTGTAGGCAACTCTAGAGGGGGTGAATAGAGTTTGTGTCGATAATCACCAACAAAAATTAACTCTATATCACCTCCACAAAACAACTATCAAGATAGTAAATAAATCAGAGAAAAATGCGGAAGTAAATAAAGATCAGAAGAGCATACGCAAACACAGCAGTTTTAACCTGGTTTCCTCGTGGAGGACTAGTCCAGGCCTGAGAACTCTAGCTTAAGATTAAATCCACTATTTGTGAAATAGTAGTTACACCCCGTGCCTTTTCTTCAGAAGAGCACGTCAACTTCTTACAGATTCGCAGTGGCGAAACTTGGAATTGTCCAAGTGACTTTTCTTTCCCTCTTGCACACAACTTCTAGCTGATATCGCACTGAGCACCTTGGGCTAAGGAGAGTTGTGGCTTAAGAGATATGGAAGAATGAGGCTTGGAGTAGTAGAGCTTAGAAAGCTTGAATATTTGAAGGTAAGAGATGATTTGAAATGAAAGAATTCAAGCTCTATTTATACTACTCTGGGGAGGCAGAATTCGGCCAGAATTCTACCCCAAGAATTCAAATTTTCGAACGTTGGACAGCTTGTAGCAAGCAGGCCCTAAAAATCAGGGTGCTGGAAATCAGGGGACAGAGTTCGGCCCGAACTCTGTGTGGAGGCAGAGTTCGGCCCGAACTCTGTCTCCAGAAGACAGAATTGGTCCATTGGGCTTTTGGGCTTTGTGGAGCTTGGGCTTGGTTCAGGAATTGGTCTGTTTGAATGGTAGAGCTTTGGAGAGATATGTCTAGGGGTTGAGATGACTCAGTGCGACTCAACGTACACATTCTCCTAGACTCAATAAATTGAAGATTACAGACTTAGAACAATTAGGAAAACCAAGAGCCCTTTGATGACGCATTTCTTCTGATACATGAGCATTCCTGAAGACGTCTTTTTCCTTGACAGCAGTCGTCCGAAGATAAACAGATCTGGAAATCTGAATACCTTTCGGGGACTTCGCCCCCGAACCCCCGACGGGGGGCGCTGCACCCTCGACCCCTGTCCGCTGACCGGGCAGCGGAACCCCCGATGCGAGGCCCCGGATAGGTCGCTAGGCGGTTCGGAGAAGTCTCTTTGTATGACGCCGTCTTTGGTCCATCATTAATTCTTCATTGCCTATGTCCTGGTTTGATCAAGTGAGATCATGCTTACTGCATGTCTACAAATACATGTTAGGCCAGCAAAATATGTTGCAGTACGAAACAAGCATAGCAATATGATATAGGACAATTAGGACAATGCTAAGCAAAATATGTTGTAGTACGATACAAGCATAGCAATATAATATAGGACAATTAGGACAATGCTAAGCAAAATATGTTGCAGTACGAAACAAGCATAGCAATATAACATAGGACAATTAGGACAATGCTAAGCAAAATATGTTGCAGTACGATACAAGCATAGCAATATAATATAGGACAATTAGGACAATGCTAAGTTTAAGTAGCAACATGATAGTGAGTATATGAATATTAGTGACATCATTATGTTAAACTTAACTGATTAGCCATATTCAAAAATACGATGTAATCATTGGGCCAACAATCTCCCCCTTTTTGATTATGGCAAATCTGTTAAGTTTAAAATAGATACGATAGATGCATGTATCACTAATAAACACATATTACGAGAAGATTGTGTGCTAACTTAAACTTATTTCTTCCCCTTTGTCATGATCAAAAAATAAGCTCCCCCGTAATAAGAGATAAAATGAACTCAAGCATAAGGAGGAAGGCATAGACAATCATGATCAAGATATACTAAATGAAGAACAATGGGAGAAGTGTGTAAAGACAAGTATAGAAACTACATACCCAATGTAGAGTGCCAAATAGAAAATAGCTTGTCAAAACACAAATAGTTGGTAAAACTAAAAGAATTTGAAATTGATCAATAGATAGTTTACCAACATGAAATCCAAGAAAGACATCCAAAAACATAGTATGATATGAAATATTGCTCTAGGTTTGGAAGAGAAAAAAAAAATTACAATCAAAAACCATGGGGATTAGATAATTGTAAATAATAGATATAAAAAATATACCAATTGAAATATTGAAATAGACAAACTTGATATCAATTGAAATAGAAAAACTTGAAACATTGACCAATGAAACTATGATAGTCACAATTGTCCACAGATAAAAAGTGAAACAAAATAAAGGAATGATCAATGTAAAATAGAGCAATTGATGTAAAATGATCTCATTATTTGCAAATCTATTTGCTTATCCAAAATTCATGCATTTGAACTCAATTACCTTATCATGCTATATGAATACCCTTTAGATAAACGTGAAGGTAGAGGAGAAAACTGTTTGAGAAAGAGAAATTCAGTCGACGTAAATGCTCCCCCTCAAACTATTACTAATAAAAATAAAATCATGAATTTTGGGTAAGTCCTCAACAAGGAAAGCCAAATCAATTTAGCATACAAAGAAAGCCAAATCAATTAAGCATACAAGGAAAGCCAAATCAAAGAAACCACAATAGTCATCAAGATAAGATACGAAAGTTAATATTAACGAGATGACTCATATAAAAGAGAGATAATATGATAAAACCAATTGCATATACTCTCATAAATCTTTCACAAAATATCAGTAACCTAATAATAAAAAAAATGGGTTAATGATGAACTACGTATACGACATATTAAAGGGTATAAATGAATTGAACCAATTTATTTGCTCTCCCTTAAAATATGTGTATCTAGTTCCAAAGTACTTATAGCAAAAAAAAAAAATGATACCTTCAAGATCTAGGGGTAAATCAACTATAGATTTCTCCCCCTTGCTCAATGCTATAAAAACGCCTATAAAATGATAACTTATGACATAAAAAATGATATAAGGCTATAAAAATGTCATAGAACAAAAAAATATCATCTTTAGTTAAGAAGATATATCCACTAATAGTTACTAAAGATGAGAAATCAAAAGAATATTTCAATTTAGCACATGTAATCAAAAGACGACATACACTAACCTATATAGAAGAATATCATATTAAAATATGATAGATCAATGCATGTTACCTTTTGAGAAAAAGATAATCATGAAAAGAAATAAGGTCCATTAAAAACAATCATGATGAGAATCACAATATAGCTCAAAAGATAAAAATAAAACTAAATAAAAATGTCATCATGAATGAAGTCAATTAAATCAATCATGATGAAAGTCAAAATATAGCTCAGAAATAAAAGATAAAGCTCAAATATCATGTCCATGCATGATTATCTAATTAAGAAATGATCAACCAATTTATTGCTTTGCAAGGACTATGTATGTTTTACCACATATGAACCCATCAACGGATAATAATCCAACCATGCTAATACTAAATGAGAAACCAATGAAGTTCAAATAGCAATGAGCATATGTGATAATCCATGAGTAGTCAAAGTAGAGTAATAAATTAACTTGATAACGACATAATTAGATAATATAGGACTACTCAGTCATTAGGATCATTCATAAAGTAAACCAATAAATAATTATAATCCGTCATAAATCTCATCTAAAAACCAAACCAATGGAAAATATAGAAAAGAGTCAATCTTATTTAAATGATTACAAATTTATTCCAAAGAAATGATAATGTAATAAAATCATGACTCAAAAGATGAGAGAAATTTAAGAGATGATTTCCAAAGACTAGTATGGAAGGAAGTTAAAGCGATGAATCACAAACCTTAATGAAAACAAGATTAAATAAAAAAATTGTCAAACTAATTTTAGAGACCAAAACATATGTATCTGAAATAGAATACAAATCTCATCAAGAAACTTCATAAATCCTGTTTTTGTAAACTAGCATATCACATATAGATTAAAATTCAAGAAGATAGCTAGATGAGTGAAAGTGAACAAAAATTATGTAGCTTAATAATACATCGCAAATAAGCATGCTACATAACTGATTAAGATTAATGAGGTAGGCCATTAACAAGATAAATGTACTCATTAAATCTTAAGTCACTAACACAAAAAAAAACATGCTTAAGCATAGAGTTCACAATAAGGGCAATACATTTTGCATGATCAAAATAATTTATATACTCTTTGTTAAGCAAGGATGAGAGTATAAGATAGGAAGTAAATGAGTTAGACTCTCATCAAGTAAAGGACAAGAGAGATGTTCATGAAAACACAATAGAGCAAATCTCTTTGCCTAATATTGAGATTAACCCAAGATAATGAAATAATAGATTGATCTAGAGAATGCAAAATATTATAGCCATTTTAAAATAAGTGTATTCTCTAGAAATGGAAAATCTCAACACATAAGCTGAAACCATAATAGCTAAGGACATGATAAGTATGATATATCAATTACATGTATTCTCATGTGCTACAAAAACATCATTGGGCAATAATAATAAAATATTTATAGCTCAAAATATAGGGCTAGATATGATGAAGTATTCTGGAACTTAGCGGTGGATCCAGAACTAGATAATGGTTGCATGTAGACCTTAATAAATCTTAAGTCTATAAAGTATTGGTCACTTTGGGTTAGCTGTAGGGGCCGGTTCCCAGCTAGCGGTAGTCCGAAGACTAGTGCACCGTGTCGCTTCAGGCTATTTACACCTGTATGACAGAAGGACCCTTTCGGCTTGTTCCCAAAATGTTCTTTACTTTTAAGAACTTAGATTTAAAGGAATATATGCAGTATCATCAAACAACATCAAAATCCACAAATCCCTATGAATAAGAAAGGTAAATACCCAAATAATAATAAAAGAATGATTATCAAAATTGCTAAGAGTATTTTCAAAACAAATATTTTTATAATACACTTATGAAGAAAAATATATAGAAGATACATGCGCAAAATGTGCACTAATAAGTACGAAAATTTTAACAAGGTAAAGCACAAAACCAAACAATTCTTAAAAGAACTTCCATAAAAGTCATGAACAAGACACTAATAAACATTTTCTCTCAATATCCTAACTTGAAGAAGTAAAACAAATAAATATCAGAAGTTAGGAATCATTAATATATCAAAAAATAATTAAATTGCATGTATCCATAAAGTCAACAAATAAAAACCAATAAGATATCATCAAAAGAAGACTTTAAGGAATGAGCTAATTGATTCAAGATGAGATAACACAAATTTGGTCAAAAGAATCAATAGCTAAAATATGAGGTAAGCAAAAGTATGAATAGATACACTTCAAAATAATATGAAACTTGAGCTTAACTCATATGCCCACAAAAAGATATTTATAGAGAAATAGATATCAATATAAGAAATACATGAACTACATAGAAAAATAAATATATTCATGTATCATTGAAAACCATCACAAATTAAATAAAATGTATAAATAAACTTTATTGGGCAGAGACTTAATAGATTCTCAAGAGGATAATCAAAATAAATATAAGAATCAATAATGAATATATTATGTAAGCACAAGGTTAAAAAGAAGTATAAGTATATACTTATCAAGTGATAAGAAGTTTGTGCTAAACACATATTCACAAATACCAATGATATACTAAATACAAATTGGCAAGAAGTAACTATCTCAAAACTTTTAAAGATGAAGAGTTAAAATCATATTAACTCAAATCAAAACCAAGGTCATATGGACTAGAGTGATATGCATGCTTTATAAATAAAGATTAGGAATAACAGGTATGCATATATAAATGTGTCACACTACTAGAAAATAAGTGATAAACTATATAGTGTGAACTAGTCATTTAAGCTAAGTAACCAGTCATGCTAGATAAAAGAAATAAAAAATTAACTAAGCATGCTAGTAGTATATCTCACATTGATTTATATAATAAGCAACCAAAGGATGTCAATGTGAGCTAGTAGCAAGACATCAAGAGAAACATGCTAAATTCTACAAATATAAACCATTTAAAGAGAATCGTTCAGCATGTTACCAAAGTGGCTCTAGTGGCCACACTTGTGTTGGTGCAATTGCTTGGAAGATGACCTTTGAGCTTTGCAATCACCAACACGCTTCCTCGGTGCTATGTCCTGATACAAGAAGCTCCACCTACAATATTAGGCGAAGACTTTGGTATCCAAATAAACTTGGATCCACATTTGTTAGCTTTAGGGACCCATATACTATTTACTCTAGCATTGGTAGAAAGACTCCTACGAATAGGACAAGTTACACTCATGTGTCCAATACGAGAGCAATAGAAGCACCTAATACCAGTGTGTGCACATGTATCAGAATGAGCATGATTATGAACATGTGACATACTAGAATGATGAATATTTCTAGAGTAAGCATGCATAGATATGGTCTTAAGACTATCATGTTCTAATAGCAAATCATTATGCACACAAGTAAGAGAATCACTATGCATGGATTTGGTCTTAAGAATATCATGTTCTAATAGCAAATCATTATGCAAACAAGTAAGAGAATCAAATTTAGCATTTAAAGCATAATTCTCTTTTTCAAATAAAGCAATTCTAGAAATAAAATCATCATTTTGTTTCTTTAAAGAGTCAATAGAAGAATCATGCAAATGATTTAGCTCATGTGCTTGCTTCTTAAGATCTTCTATTGATGAGGAAAGAGATTTGATTTTCAAAATTAAAGAATCATTCAAACTCTTTAAAGAAACACAAGATGAGTTTTGTGAGTCAAGTCTAGATAATAAATCATTGTTTTCATTTCTCAAAAACTCATTAGCTTCTTCTAAATGAATAACTTTTTCTACAAGTTCTTCATTTGTAGAGTGAAAAGCCTTAGCAAACTTTAAGGATTGGTTAGCCATGGCTTTCCACTTAGAGCACTTATTGCATTTAGAAGAAACATGATTGTCTATGCTACTAGAAGTAAAACCCTCTTCATCGGAGGAGGAAGAATATGATGCCATACACAAATAAACAAGGATCTACTCTAAGGATGTTAAGCCTAACAATAGAGACCTTGCTCTGATACCAATTGAAATAACGTGTAGGCAACTCTAGAGGGGGTGAATAGAGTTTGTGTCGATAATCACCAACAAAAATTAACTCTATATCACCTCCACAAAACAACTATCAAGATAGTAAATAAATCAGAGAAAAATGCGGAAGTAAATAAAGATCAGAAGAGCATACGCAAACACAGCAGTTTTAACCTGGTTTCCCTCGTGGAGGACTAGTCCAGGCCTGAGAACTCTAGCTCAAGATTAAATCCACTATTTGTGAAATAGTAGTTACACCCCGTGCCTTTTCTTCAGAAGAGCACGTCAACTTCTTACAGATTCGCAGTGACGAAACTTGAAATTGTCCAAGTGACTTTTCTTTCCCTCTTGCACACAACTTCTAGCTGATATCGCACTGAGTACCTTGGGCTAAGGAGAGTTGTGGCTTAGGAGATATGGAAGAATGAGGCTTGGAGTAGTAGAGCTTAGAAAGCTTGAATATTTGAAGGTAAGAGATGATTTGAAATGAAAGAATTCAAGCTCTATTTATACTACTCTGGGGAGGCAGAATTCTGGATTCTGCCCCAAAAATTCAAATTTTCGAACGTTGGACAGCTTGTAGCAAGCAGGCCCTAAAAATCAGGGTGCTGGAAATCAGGGGACAGAGTTCGGCCCGAACTCTGTATGGAGGCAGAGTTCGGCCCGAACTCTGTCTCCAGAAGACAGAATTGGTCCATTGGGCTTTTGGGCTTTGTGGAGCTTGGGCTTGGTTCAGAAATTGGTCTGTTTGAATGGTAGAGCTTTGGAGAGATATGTCTAGGGATTGAGATGACTCAGTGCGACTCAACGTACACATTCTCCTAGACTCAATAAATTGAAGATTACAGACTTAGAACAATTAGGAAAACCAAGAGCCCTTTGATGACGCATTTCTTCTGATACATGAGCATTCCTGAAGACGTCTTTTTCCTTGACAGCAGTCGTCCGAAGATAAACAGATCTGGAAATCTGAATACCTTTCGGGGGCTTCGCCCCCGAACCCCCGACGGGGGGCGCTGCACCCTCGACCCCTGTCCGCTGACCGGGCAGCGGAACCCCCGATGCGAGGCCCCGGATAGGTCGCTAGACGGTTCGGAGAAGTCTCTTTGTATGACGCCGTCTTTGGTCCATCATTAATTCTTCATTGCCTATGTCCTGGTTTGATCAAGTGAGATCATGCTTACTGCATGTCTACAAATACATGTTAGGCCAGCAAAATATGTTGCAGTACGAAACAAGCATAGCAATATGATATAGGACAATTAGGACAATGCTAAGCAAAATATGTTGTAGTACGATACAAGCATAGCAATATAATATAGGACAATTAGGACAATGCTAAGCAAAATATGTTGCAGTACGATACAAGCATAGCAATATAACATAGGACAATTAGGACAATGCTAAGTAGAATATGTTGCAGTACGATACAAGCATAGCAATATAATATAGGACAATTAGGACAATGCTAAGTTTAAGTAGCAACATGATAGTGAGTATATGAATATTAGTGACATCATTATGCTTAACTGATTAGCCATATTCAAAAATACGATGTAATCATTGGGCCAACAGACCCCGCCGGATCTGAGCGCCTCTCGTCGACGGCCTTGACGACGACGACGACGCTGCTGGGGACGACAACGCCGCCGCCGCGGCTGGCGAAGACGCCGCCGCTGCTGGGACGACGGTGCCGACGGTTGCCCGGATTTGGACGGCTCCGGTGAGAGCAAGAAGAAGAAGAAAAGTAGAAGAACTCTTTAAGAAAAGAAAAAAATGAAACAAGAAGAAGAAGAAGAAGAATCCCGAAAACAAAAACGAAAATGTTTGGGTCAGGTCCTGTGAAGAAAAAAGAGAGCAGAGATGCATTCATGGCTTCAAATGGAAGACTTGAGAAATTTTTTTAATTTAAATATCTGTTTGGGGTCCGGGTCATCCAATTATATTAATTAGTTTAGTTATGCTAATTAATTAATTTAATAATAATAATAACTATTCCTATTTTACTAATAATAATAATAGTAACAATAGTAATAATTAATAGTGGTAATTTATAATAATTTATATTCTAATATTTTGGTTTAAATGAGAAATATTTAGGTTTAAATAATTGGGGGTAAACATACTTACGTTTACCATCCAACCTCAACATCCACTTTCAACAACCATCCAAACAACCAAACTCATTTTTCTCCACTTTCAACAACCATCCAAACAACGAACTCATTTTTCTTCCACTTTTACCAGACAAAAAGTACTACATCCAAACACATTTTGGAAAGTGCCACTTGCTGCAATTGCACTGAAACTCAATATGATGTAATTGGCACTTTCACACTTTCGGAGACCTACCACGAACCAAACAGCCCCTAAGTCAGCAACCACTGACGGTCATCTCCCGTTATGTTAAAACTTTACCTCTGATAGAGTTCGTCCGGTACGTTAAGTTAGCAACCTCTGACGATCATGTCCTGTTAAGTTAAAACTTTACCTTTAACGAAGCTCGTCTGTCACATCCCGTTATGTTAAATCTTCACCTTTGATAGAGGTCCGTCATTACGTTAAGTCCCAACAAGAGTCGTCTACTTATACTATCACCATTCATACTTCATTCCTAATCTACAGCAAGGTCATAAATCCTTAGTTACCAACAGGCTAGAATGCCAATTTGTCATTTTAGACGATTTCATCATAATCTCTTGTTCACTTTTCAAACCTGCCATGTAAAGAATACCTATGGCAATTCATAATATGTTAGGATAATGACAAATCATGATTAGTCCCCAACAAATTTTCAATCTGTCATGTTAATGATTATCTCTGACAGTGTTTAACTCTAACGGAGCTCATCCATTACGTTAAACTCCTTACCTCTGATGGAGCTCTTCCGTCATGTTAAAACTTTACCCCTGACGGAGATCATATGTTTCATTAAACTGCTTACCTCTAACGAAGCACATATGTTATGTTAAATTGAATACCCCCAACGGATCTCTCGTGTCACGTTAAACTTTACCTCTAACGAAACTCGTCCATTACAGTAAGTCAGCATCCTCTGACGGTAGTATCCCGTCGTGTTAAAACTTTACCTCTAATTGAGCTCATTCATTATGTCAAATCTATCATTTATATCGAAAGCAAACCATCCCCGATAACATCCACTAACTTCCCCAATGAAGTTTCCAAATTTGTTATGTTAACAATTACCTTTGACAAATCATCCAACTCACGAGATCCAACGGTTGACCCTACTTCAGCTACACAACGGGCCACAGGGGTTCCCGGTGGATAGTAAATCCACTTTCACAATTCTCCAACGGAATCATCCTCAGCAAATAGTCCTTCATTAATCCTCAGCAAGACTAAAAGCGTTCACTCGTCACATTAATGATTACCTCTGACAATTCTTGATTGTTCCCACAAATTTCTAAGCTATTACGTCAAAATTACACCTCAGTTAGTCGATCTTGAGTTTGGTTTTTCTTAGTTTATTATGTTAATGATTGCCTTTGAATAGGTAGGTTCCCAAACCAAATCACCATTTGAGTCATAGCCTCAATACTCGAGTCAATCTATCATATTAATATTAAACCTCTAAATAATTGACCCTCTTGATCCTACTATGTTTAACATTGTAGTTATCCCCTTTCTTCAAGCTATTACATTAATATTGTACCTATGATGGCTATTATGTTAACACTATACCAATGATAGCTGCTTTCGAGCATGGTGTTTCTTAATCTATCACGTCCAGTTTTACATCTCTGAATAGACAAGTTCCCAACCCAATTTCCGGATAAGTTCTAGGCTTAATCCGGAGTCACAGCCTATCACGTCCAACAGTACAACTTCTGATAGCCGACTCTCCGTCCTACCACGTCCAATGGTACAACCTCTAGTAGAGACAAATATGAACATATCTCCACTAATATAGTTCTTCTGAGAACTAACCAGAACATCTCCACTTATACAGTTATTTCGATAACTAATCGGAGAATCATCTCCACTTATATAGTTCTTTCGAGAACTAACCATAGCACCATCGACACATATCCATCTCCCTCTAGAGCTAACATGAACACCATATCCACTTTAACAAGCTCTCTTGACAGTTAATAGGAGCACATCTCCACATATCTAGCTCTCTCAAGAGCTAATAGAGCACCATCTCCATATCATCGCCAACGACAATAGGTAAATCCCCAGCATGAGAGGACCCAGCAAGGATCTCTCTCCAGCCAAGAGGATCAATCAGCATAGCACAATCTCCCCACATGTAGCTCTCCAACGAGCTCATTCTCTAAAGTGCTATTTTCACCTAAGCTGATAGCATGACTCGTAGCGTCCATAACCCTTAGCAGATTCCTACTCGAAGCATTCGACAGTGTCTCAAACGGCAAGGCAAGCTATCAAAGGTATATTGGGACATACAACATTCCAATCACCCTAGCGAGATCAACGAATAACCAAGCCACTTGCGCTATGGTTTGCGAGTAGACAAAATACTTCAAACTGTCATTAATTCAAAGTGTTTCGAAATCGGAACCAAATCACTATGGATCTTCGAGAACTTTGAAGGAATTTTTGTTGTCATTTAAAAATAACTCCTGGAAAACAGATTAGCCACTTCGCGTACTACCAGACTCATGTGAGTCTCGAGGGATATAATAGTCATTTGGACCACAATGGACCCATCCAAGACGAACAAAGGTCAAGAGCCTAAAATGCTAATCCCGACACGTGTGCAAAATTAGCTAAAAGTCCAGTAAGTCTAACTTCGGCATACAAAGGAGCTAACAAGCCAAACTGGCTAGCTCCGCTGAATGGTTAGCTCAGCTCCACTGAACAGCTAGCTCCACTAAACAGTTAACTCCAATGTATGAGACTAATCTAGAGCATGATTCAAGGAGGCCATTTCCTCCTTTCTAGACAACTGCCCCCACGATCATGTTGGGTAGTCACTCCTTTCTAGGCAACTACCCTAACAATCATGGTGGGTGGTGACTCCTCCTTTCTAGACAGCTACCCCCACAACCATGATGGGTAGTTATGGCCATTAATGGAAGATTATTATAAAATAGCCTTTGGTGGGGATGAATAGAGGGTCTTCTTCCCGAAAGCTAGCTCTGCGCATACAAAGGAGAGACCCCAAGGCCATTCCTTGGGTGATTCATCTAAGCCTCTCGGCTCTTAGTCATTCGGCTACAACAAGAGATCAGTCCCAAACGACCCTGATCTCTCTCAAGCCATGTTGGCTATAAGCTTCCCCGCATGAGCTCTCAAGGCTACGCTTTGTGCTACGCTATTAGCCTTTTGGCTCCTCACCAGCTCTTTGAACTCCTCAGCTACGCCTCGTGCTACGTCATCAGCCTTTTGGCTTCTTTGGAGACTATCAGCACCAGGTACCTCGTATGAAACCTAGACTATTGAGCAATTACACTTGAAGAAGAAGATAAGAGAGTTTTTCTCTCCTTCTTAAGCACAAAAACAACATTTGTTGCGACTAGTTTTCTTACAAACTTTCTACGTCTCAAAGTGCTAAAGCACCCAAGAAGAACTCATCGTCGTCAAAAAGAAGCTCCAGCCTTGGAGACGGATGGTCAATCGAACAAAGTTATCGAACGCCAATCAAGATTCCACAGGCACATTTTCCCATATCTTTGTAAAAAGTTGTAAATATTTCTTTGTAAAGCTCTTGTTGAAGAGTTGCAACTTGTCTACGCCACTTTTTTCAATACAAGTTTTCCTTCGCGACTTCCACCAAAAAAACATTTACATTCACTTTATCTGCTATGCTATGCCATGTTGTTAATCACTATTTTGCAAGCTTTAAAAAATTGTTCGTAATTCATTAAAGGTTCTGGCCTAAATAAAATAATTGGAGACCTTTGATAATTTAAGGTTCCATCTAGTGCTTCTGGCTAAACAAGTGAACCAGACAAGAAGTTAAATAAAAACTAGAAGAAGACAGGAGAGGGGGGGAAAAGTCATAAAAGGTTTTGCTGCAAGGAGGAATTAGTTAACATCATTTAAATCTCCAAGATAGTAAAGTAAAAAATGAACAATCCAACAAAATTGAAATGAAGAATAAAAAAAGTATATCATGAAAAAAAAAAATATATATGTATCAAAAACCTATCAGATATCAAATTTCATTTATCAAAGTCATACTGTTATACATTGTATCCTATCTAAATAAGGCAAGGCATGTCAAAACACAAGCCATCACTTTCATCTAGATGTTCTTAGTTCAACGGTTTCTTGTTATGCCTGAGTGAACTTAACCAGCCAACCAAGCCAATTTAGTTTAATGGTTTCTAGTTAGGACAAACTCGCAAACCATGAAAATGAGTAGTATATACAAGATTAGGAATGTGACTGTAGTACGGGGAAATGACAGGAGGAAAAGCAAGGCAAACACCCTATTTACCACCTAGAGGCAGTTGTCCACTCTCATACAAGACTCGAAGTTCCATCTTACTCACATATGCAAAGCAAATGCAGAATAACACCAAGAAACTAAATGAGATGTCGATCATTGGAGATGCAATATAATCAGTCTATCCCAATGCACATGTGGATAAAAGTAAGGCTTGACGCTTTCATCTTGGAGAATGCAAGTTCAAATCACAAGAAACAGTCTCTACATAAATGGGGTTAAGACTGCAACAACTTGACCTAGCATAAACGTGAGACTCATGACAATGTGACACCCTGTTTTCTACATATAGAAGGGAAGACGTCCTTCCAGTGGTGGCTTAACATTTGAACTCAATTTGTTTGCAAATTTTTTGAACTTTTGGATACTAAATGTTTGGCCTTTGTATAAACAGACCTAATTTTGATTCAAAATATTGGGGTCTAGCTGAGGAATATTTATTTAAGTATAACCGTATGAAATGAAAGGATTATTAAGGCATTTCCATATAACTCTAAGACGAAACGAATAGAGGATGAAATTTGTACCCTTACATAACATATGTAAAATTTGGAATATCTTAAAAAGTGATGGAAGTCTTACTTTGCCTAGATGAGAGTTCCTCGTGGCACTTTGATAAAGCAATAAACTGAAGGTAGTTTTGATGCTTCTGTTGTTTATCCGAAAGCAAGGATGACACAACAGCTGAAGCCACGAATTCAGCTCCTCTAGTTGTTGTCCAATGCTTAGCTAGTACATCTACAATAGATCTGCTCAAGCGAGCAAATACATTTGTCTCCCCATCCTTTTCAAATGCACCTTTCGCTTTGAGCTTCTCGAATGCGCCGTCAACTTCACCAGACACTAAGAAATCATGAAAGAGACGACCAAGTAATGTTTCTGCTTCTTCATCTTGAGCAGTTATTCGTGCAACACCAGCCAAACTTGCCCTTTGTCTGTCTCCAGCACCCCATGCGTCAGAACTAACCCTTCTAGGAATTATGTTGCTGCCAAACGCCTGGCTTCTTTTCTCCTCCTCTGCAGCACCTTCATTTGAGCTCCCCTTACGGGACAAGCTTCGCTCGGGCGGTTCAACCCCACCAAGTAAGACTGCCTTTTCCGGTATCGCCCATACGCCTGCCTTCTCGGTCAGTACTACCCAAGCCCCTTCTTCGGCGTCCTCGGCAGACGGGTAAACAGAAGCATCTAGAACTTTTCCTGCATCCCAAGGTAAATCAAACTGATAAAGCCGAGTGGAACCTCTCCAGTAATTAGTCACTGTTGCAGTTCCATCCCTAGACAGAACAACAGCTGACCCAGAAGGCTTTCCTCCTACACGCAGCCTCATGGAAAACAAGAAGTTCTCGTCCTTCGCACTTGCCTTTGGAATTATGACCTGAAGAGGAGCTTTCTTCTCCAAAACAGGTTCGCTCACCGGCCCACCACTCTCTACAGTTGCCTTCCGGCCGGGTTTGTAGTGCATGGTCAGAAGTGAATACTGGGTGTAGCTCGAACTGCTCACCCGGTCCTTACAGTGTGTAGCTACAAGAACACTGAACTCCTTCCCATGCTCGTCCACCTGCAAATCCAAAAGCCATATATGCTTCTGTCCCGCCAGGTCCTTCTTGATACCCGAGTCGCTGTCATCGCCAACAACTCTATGAGCCCACAGCTTCGCAATATTCATATCGTGCGTAACATTCCAGCATTGGATCTCGTCGTTTGTCAGGAGAAGGAACGTCCGTCGGAAATCTTTAGAAAGATCGTGCCGTGAATGCCAGACGAGAGACCTTGGATATCCTTTACTCCCACCAAACACTCCTTCAGAAACCCTTTCCCGATATATCCCTTTCGTAGCAACATGAAACTGCCACAGAGTACCGTTGGATTGGCAGGCTATCGCGACGCACTCGTGTGAGGCGGCGGAGACTCCCGATACGATCATCGAGTTCAGGGAGTACTGTCTTTCGCTCTCTTCCAAGCTAGGAATACTAAAGATCGGCACGCTCCCGCTCTCTGAATAAACGTCGGGCCAGTACACGACCGCCCCGGTGGTCTGGTTGCATATAACGACTCCGGCGGACGTGCAGCGGCCTAGCAGTCTGTCCTTGTCGCTGGAAGATGCGTCGACGTCCCACCTAACTACAGACACCATCCAGTGGGCGGCGTTTCGGGAGGTGCCGAGAGCTTGGGGCGGGATCTCGAGGATGGAGCATCGGTTCGAGGCGGCGGCGGACGAGGAGAGGTGGGACCAAAGGAAGATCCGGTCCCCACAGATGGTCCAGGCGAGGGAGGCCTCCTTGTCCATGCCGCCGGCGAGCGCGCGATCGCCGAGGGCACCTTGGGGGAGCGCGGACTGCGCGTCGCGGACGGGATGGGGGAACTCGGCGACGTAGACGGGCTGCGTCCGGTCGGCGTTCGCTGAGGTTTGCTCCGATCGCTTCGCCGATTGGATTCTGCACAGAAATGAGCGATTTCAAGAAAAAACCTAAAAAAATATTCGAAGAGAAGAAGAGAGAGGGAGGGAGGAGGAGAGAGAGGAACCTGGCGAGGACGGAGAGGCGGGAGGACCAGGGGGCGGGGGTGCCGGTTGAGGGGCGGTTGGGGATGGCGGGGGACGCCGCCGAGGAGCGGCGGACGGAGGCGGCGAGGGGCGTCATTGGGGATTTCTTCGTCGCCGGAGAGAACATTTTGGTCGATGGTTTCTTGATTTTTAGGGTTTTTTTAGGGTTTTGGGGGAGAGGAAAGAGCGAGAGTGGAGCGGAAAAGAGGAAAATGAGGTTTTTGAATTGCTAAAGTGTAATAGTAAAATAAAACCTCACTTAGGGCTGTTTGGATTGAAGTAACTTTGTTGTAAGTGTAAAAGTCTTACATTATGTTAAACTAGCATATGTGCACACGTATTTTAATATTTCTTAATTAATTTAGGAAGACTCTTTAGGAAGACCAAAGGTAGTCTTTCTAATTACTAAGTTATTCTTATTAAAATTAATAAATTATTTTTAATTAGTATAAGTATGTAAGAGTATTTTCGGAATTCAAAAGTTTCATCATCTAAGTTTTCCTATTATATAGTAGAATTTTCTATTATATGGTAGAATAGATTACAGTATACTTGCAACAAGTGACACTTTTTAAAATGTGTTTGAATGATTGTTGGAAGTTTATTAAAAATAGATGTTGGATTGGAGATAAGATAATCCATAATTAAATTAATTACCATAATTAAACGATAAAAATATATTAACTATCATAATTGTTAGAAAAAATATTTATAAAAATATATTAACTATCATAATTTCTATATTTTTTAAATTTAAATATTATTAACCGATATCAAAAAAGATAAAAATAATTAATAAAATTATAAAAATACTAATTTATTAAATTATAATTAATTAATTAATTAAGTTACTAATACTAATTATTTATTTAAGTTATCTTTTCTCTCCTTATTTACTCTTCCGTGTTCTCTTCTTTTGAACTTCCAAAAAAAACTCCCAACTCCACCTCCAACTCCAGCACACCTACTCCCTCTTCCTCCACCTCCTTCACCTACTCCCAACTCCACCACGTCTACTGCCTCCCACCCCATCTTCGACGCTCGGCTTTTCCTTCGTCGCGTACCTACCGCTCCTCCGCCTTCTCTCCGCCTCGTCCAGGCGGTGGCAAGCGGTGGCTCATCGGATTTTTCCAAAAAAATTCAAAGGGCTGCTCCTGGCGGCGGCAAGCGGTGGCTCGTCGAATTTTTCTAAAAAAATCTAAGGACGGGCTCCAGGCGGTGGCAAGCGGTGGCTCGTCAGAATTTTTAGGATGGACTCAAGCTACTGTTTCAGTTTCTTCCCACTTGCGACCATTTTTTATGCAACTTCAGTGTATGAAAAATGTTCCGGACTGCAACCACTGTCGCCGAGAATAGACACTTACATCCTCCACTTACAGCGTGAACCAAACGCTGAAACTGTCTTGAGCTCCTACGAGTTGCAGCAAAATGTCCCACTCTCATCTCACTTTTTAGGAACCAAACAAGCCCTAAGCTGTTTGCTAAAGCCACTGATAAAGTCGCCACAGAAAGTGTTGTTTGTTAAAGCCACTGATAGAGTCCATTTTTGTTCACCCACCAAAATTATAATGTTTGTTCACCCTTCACTAAAAAAATAACACGTGTCAAATTAGTCAACATAAAATTACTTTGGTAGTGGTTTTGTTCACTCATAAAAGTGGTTTTTACTTTCAATTTGACATGTGTCATTTTTTTAGTGGACGGTGAACAAACACCATAGTTTTGGTGGGTAAACAAAAATGGACTCGCCACCGATAAAATTGGTGTAGGAGACATTACAAGACTTAAAGGATTGTAAAAAAAATTAACAAAATTTTTACAATCATTTCTATGTCTAAGAATATCAAAATTTAGACAGTGCTAAAAAAGATATGTCAAAATTTTAACAATCCTAAAACAGTCAAAATTGTGATCCCCTAAAAATTTTGTAGTGCTTTTATCTAGGGGTGAGCATAAATCGGTTTCGAACCGCAAACCGAACCGAACCGAACTGTAGTAGCAAAACGGTTCGGTTTATTCGGGCAAACGGTCGGTTGACGGTTTTAAAATTTAACAGATACGGTTTTCGGTTCGGTTTAGGAAATTTGGTGTCACCCCCAGTTTTCATGAACATGGGTATTTTGGTAATTTTCTACTTTAAAATTATTTTGGAATTATTTATTTATTTATTGTATTATTTGGGGATTATTTGAGTCGGGTTCGAATTTCAACTTATTCCGACTTGTATCGGGGACCTGGGGTAGTGTTGACCTTAGCGGACCCACACACTAGTTAGCCATGGCCCACATGTTAGCTATTTTAGTTAGTGACTAGGCTAATTATTTTGGTTAGGATTAATTTGGATTAGTGGTTTTAGGAATGACCAAACTACCCTCGACTTAAACCCCTTTCCATGTTTTAACCCATAGATTAGAAAAGGGGCTTTTGGACTTTTCCCAATAGGACAAAAAAAGACCCATGGCCGGCCACCTTTTTGGTGGATAAGGCTAGGGGTGAGTATTCGGTTTATTCGGTTCCAACCGAACCGAATAACCGAAAATCGAATTGGACCGAAACCGAATAAGCAAAACCGAAACCGAACCGAATTGGTCAATAACCGAACCGAATTAAATCGGTTCGGTTTATTCGATTTTTGGATTTTTTTGTTTTGTTTTTGTTAATATATATAATAACTAAATATACCTAGATATATTTATTATATACCTATAGTATATATATATATATATATATATATATATATATATATATATATATATATATATATATATATATATATATATATATGCTAAATTTTTATATTCGATTTTCGGTTTTGGACCGAAACCCACCGAATAAGAAAATTTAGTATTTTCAAAACCGAAATTGAACCGATTTTTTTAAAACCGAACCGAATCTCTTATTCGGTTCGGTTTTCGGTTCAAAACCGAATAATGCTCACCCCTAGATAAGGCTCCATCACTTTATTATTTCCTCTTCCATTCTCTCTCTTGTTCTTCCCAATTTTTCTAAAGAGCAAACCCTAGAAATTTTTCCACCAATCCTTCCATTTCTTCACCAAATCTTCTTCCTTCCTTCTTCATTCAAGCCAAGGAGGGAGCTACTCAAAATTTGAGAGGATTCGGAGCTTGTCCGTGTCCGTTTGGGATTTCTACGTATCGGTAGCGTATCGGGATCGATTCGAGTCACCGAGAGGTATAAATCCTTTCCCTCTCTCATTTCTCTCATGCATTAGATTGGTTTTGACCCATAGGAATGACCCCCTTGATTTTGTGTCCATTTGAGCCCTTTTCGTGTCCATTTGGACACTTGTAGATGTGTCCTATGAGTAGGATCGTGTCCTAATGGAAAAATCTCCTATTTGGACACATGTAAATTAGTTGTATATTGATTTTAGGTTGTTCTAATATAATTCCAGATTTTACTGTGTGTTTAGAATGTGTTTTCCTATGTATCTTAATGTATCATATTATCTATATCAATATATGTATATATATGGTGATATATATATATATATATATATATATATATATATATATATATATATATATATATATATATATGTGTGTGTGTGTGTGTGTGTGTGTGTGTGTGTGTATATATATTGGCTCATATATATGTGGATATATATGTGATGGTGTGTGATGATTGTGTTTGGATGGGGGCGCAGTGGTCGGCCAAGTTTGGAGCATGGGAGTGTGTGTGTGTGTGTGTTTGTGTTGGTTAAGAGTGTGTAGGAGAGGTGTTTGAGTTTTGGTTGGAGTAGGAGAATGGTTGAGAGTTATAGAGAGTTGTGGGGAGTAGCTTGTGAGTGGATAGAGAGTGGAAAGGAGGGGGAAAACCCATGAACTGCTATCCAAGTGGCAGCAGGTAACAACAGCTATTTAGCCCTGTTTAACCCCTTACTTGCTGTCCTATTTAACTTCAATTCAGTCCAGATGTAGCCTATACTTGGCTGTCCCTTTACTGCCCATAACAGCAGACTTAATGCTGTCCCTTAGGACCAGCAGTGGCTGTCCAAATTGCCACAAGACAGCCCCAACCACTGTCCAAATTTGCCCCTAAACCCAGTTAAAACCTGTCCACACCAGTCCCCCAAATTCCAGCATTGGCTGTCCACTTAAACCACACTTGACAGTCCATGAAGCCACCTAATGGCTGTCCTTTGTTGGCCCATAACACCACCACAAAAACCCTTCATTTCATTCCCCATATTCCTGCCATGTACACCCTCCTAAATCCCCATCTTGCTGTCCAAATTCAGTCCTTTACACCCCCAAGATTCAGTCCACAAATTTGCCTATGTGTGTGTGTGTGTGTATTTGTGAGGTTGTGTGTGTGTGTGAGAGCCTAGTATATGTAGTTAGTGCCTATAGGTTAGCCTATGTCTAAACTAATAGGAAACCTATAGGAGAGCTATTAGAGTGTGATATCATGTGAGAGTGTGGTGTGTGAGTGAGTGTGATATATGTGTGGGTGCTAGAGTGATGTGAGATTCATGATATCATGGTAACGTATGGTAAGGTAATATAGGTTTTACCTAGGAATAGGGTATTTGAGTCTAGAGTCTAAGATAGGGTTAGGACTTGATTCCCTTGGTTGGTAATGATCAAATATGGTGCTCATAGACTAATTTTGACGTCGGTTGACCTTTTTGACCAAAAATCAACAAAAGTCAACCGAGAGTCAAACTTAGCCTTTAAGCGACCCGATTTGATCGAAACCAAACCAGAGTTGACCAGTTGACTGAAAGTCAACAGTTGGTCAACATTAGACTAGTTTGACCTAGAGTTGACCTAGGGTTGACCAGAGTTGACCAGAGTTGACTTTTTAACCAAAAGTCAACTGTAAGTCAACCTTTGACCCCGTTTGAACTAATTTGACTTGGATCGACTTCCAGTGACCTAGGATGACCTAGTATGAACCAGTATGACCTAGTATGACCCAGTTTGACCTAGATTGACTTAGTTTTGACTTAGACTTGCATTCATGACTTATATTAGTTTCATTTTTAGTATAAAATCCTGTTTGACTCATAGTATCTTATTTTAGGTCTGTGATCACTCTGAGCGTATGTTCACCTTATCAGCTCAGGACCACAGGCGAGTACATTTACTAATAATTTTCATTGTCTTGATATCTACTATATCTGATTCAGTTGTAGTATTTTACATGATTCCCGACACGACGTTTCACGGACTAGTATGCGTCGGATCATATCATGAGATGTTATTCCTAGACTCTCTTGGTATATGGGTATATGATATTTCTGTGTTTCTGTACTTATATAGACATTGATTTGGGAGTGGGCTGGCCCCCTGCTCTCGAACTCTGTGTCATGATGTGCCATGTCCGAATCCGTGATACTATTCAGGGATGGGGAAATTATTAGGAGTTATGTGATCAAAGCCTCCCTGTAACTATATTTTGCTAGCGCCACCCTCACCTCACATAGGGTATAGCAGATACCCCATTGCCAGTTATCCAGGTTGGACGGCATGACTCTCCATTGAGGACACCGCGGATTGCCGGGCCAAGTGGATAACCATCTCTTGCTTCCCTAGCCGATCACATATCGCTCTAATAGTTCAAATTACCTTTTACATTTATTAGTGTATCTTATATTCCAGTTCAGCCTTACTTTCTGTACTTCTTACCATGCTATGTTTCCATTACTCACATGCTCTACATGTCTTTATACTGTGCCATGATTTGAGACTAAGTCCTGTTTGAAAGAAGGGTTACAACTCCGGTCCTTGTTTGGTTCAGGGGTTGTAACTCGGCTTTCAAATGGTTTCCAAGTCGCCTATATCTTTGTCTTGTATTTCATTATTGCTGTTTCTTATAGTATTTCTCAATTCATATGGAACTGCTGTTGGTGTTTTGTACTTGCTCATTTTCCTAACAGGATACCATTGACAAATTTTATAGATGATTCAGAGGCTGATTGCCCGACCTACTATGGGGTTGAGTCTGATGGATTAGATTTAGACCGTGGCTTGTTAGTAGAGCCACTAGACTTTGCTCACCCTGAGTAGCATAGTTTAGTTAGGTTTGCCTGGCCTGCGAGCCAGCTAGTACATTTCAGTTTGTAGTATCTTATATATTTTCTGAGACTCTGGATGTTTGTGTATAGCTCTGACTTGTGGATCTTGGACTTATTTCCTGCTTTATCTATCATATTTCTTTTCCATGCTATCCACCTTAGTTTTGATATATGTGATTGAGACTATATTGCTATGTCACCTCCATTCGGAGTATATATACTGTACAGGTACATTTATCTGTTTTAGTCATAGTATTTACAGACCCTATATACAGCGTTCTACCGCCGATTCTGCGGCGTAGGCTGAACGTAACCACGTGCTCGTACCCATCTTTAGGGTGCGGGTCATGACACGTTTTTGTGGTGGCCCATGTAGGTCTGTGTCGTAACTAGTGTGAACTCGTAATGGTGCTCGACTTAGAGTACTAATTATGAGCCTGCAATTAGGACGTAGGATTAGGGTATGATAGGAGTTACTCAATCACATGTTAGGAAATTTCTGATCTTTTGATTACCATGACAAATTCTTTTGCATTAAATTTAATTGTCCGTCTTTGATATTCCTATCATGTGCCATATTGATTCCTTGTTTCAATCTATCCTCAGGATGACGATCACTCGCTCTCAGGCAGCGGGTTCTAGCGTTGTACCGGAGAGGCCCGATCCGAATGGTCTTCCACTTCTGGCTATGGGAGCTGCACTTGAGGGAGCCGCCCCCTCAGTTCCTGCCCTTCCGACGGGAGCAGCAGTAGAGACGGTTCCAGGAGGTCTTCTACCTCCAGCAGCGGGACCGTCCATGGTCATCCCTGACATTCTTCTACCGCCACCTCAGTTACCGACAAACACTCAGGGGATGATGGCCCTTCTGCAGCAGATGCTGCAGACACAGAGAGCACAGACAGAGGCACAGCACCGTCAGACAGAGGTGCTACGACAGACCATGGAGAACTCGCATCAGCTAGCTATGGCAGCAGTGGAGAGAGGTGCACCGGCTACAGTTCAGGGAGCCCCATCACAGCAGCAGGGTCAGGGGAGGCCCGGTACACACCTCGACTTCAGGAAGATGAACCCGCGGGAGTTCAAGGGTACCGAGGGTATCCTATACGCGGACGACTGGCTAGAGGATGTCCAGCGGAGTCTGGAGTTGGCAGAGGTCCCGAGAGGTCTGTGGGTGACTTCTGCAGCGAGCCAGTTTTTTGACATAGCGCTGACTTGGTACCGTACGGATCCGCGTGCGTCAGTGAGAGGTATATCTTGGAAGGACTTCATGAAACTCTTTAAGGAGAAGTTCTACCCATATGTAGCCTTGACAGCTTTGGAGGGGCAGTTTGCCAGTTTGGTGCAGGGAAACTCGTCGGTAGACGAGTATGCAGCGGAGTTCTTCCGCCTGAGCAGGTTTGCACCTAGTTTGGTCCAGGATGAGGGGTACAAGGCCCGAAAGTTCCGGAGGGGCCTCATACATACAGTGCGCACTCGCACCTCTGGGAGACGTGACGCGACCTTCGAACAGATCCTTATGGAGGCGCAGATTGCAGAGGAGGACTTCGGCCTCAAGCCGAAGAGGGACAGTGACGCTCTTGAAGCTAGTTCGAGTGCAGGGCCAGCGAAGCGCCCATATTTCCAGCAGAGGCAGTTCCAGCAGCAGCAGCCTCAGTTGCAGTTCTAACAGGCACCGACGCGTGCCATGCAGCACTAGGGCCAGGGTCAGGGTCAGGGTCAGAGGCCGGCTACACAGTGTAACTTCTGCGGGAAGCCAGGGCACACTAGAGAGGTTTACAGGAAGAGGTTGGGCGTCTGCTTATACTGTGGGGCGCCCGATCACCAGTTGAAGGACTGCCGTTTTCGGGGAGTCCGAGGAGTCCAGGACAAAGCGCAGCCGACCAGAGGGCCAGCAGTTCAGCAGAGAGGTCCTCCACTTCAGACGCAACAGCAGCATTTTGCGCAGCACCAGAGGGGAGCCCCTGCGGGTAGAGTGTTTACCCTGACAGCAGAGGAAGAGGCAGAGCCAGTAGGCGATGTAGTGGCAGGTCACATTCTTCTTGATTCATTCCCTGCATTTACCTTATTTGATTCCGGTGCCTCTCATAGTTTTGTGTCTGTTTCCATTGTTCTGCGACACAACATTATTGCTGAACCCTTGGGTAGGACTTGCAAGATATTGACCGGGGGAGGCATCATCCTGGTCAACAATATCTGCAAGGGGTGGAGAGTTACTATAGGAGACCGAGTTTTGGATGCGTGCTTGCTCGTAATGTCCCTTTCGAGGTACGATATTGTACTCGAAATGGATTGGTTGAGCATGCACCATGCTACTATAGACTGTAGAGGAGGTAGGATTCTGTTTAGGCCACCGGGAGAGCCAGAGATTGTGTTTGCCAGAGGAGCAGCTGAGCCGGGAGATGGGTTCTGCGGAGCTTTACTGGCGGGGCAGGCATTGCCGCATCCATTGATAGCTGACTTCATGGATGTTTTTCCCGAGAAGTTGCCTGGGATGCCGTCGGATAAAGACATTGAGTTCTCTATAGACTTAGTGCCGGGTGCTGAGCCTATCTCACACCACGTCTATAGGGTCAACAACAGCGAGTTGGCAGAGCTGAAGAAGCAGGTCGACGAGCTGCAGGACAAGGGATTCATTAGATCCAGTTCATCGCCTTGGGGAGCGCCAGTCCTATTTGTACCGAAGAAGGATGGTACGATGCGCATGTGTATCGACTACAGGGCGCTCAACAACCTTACTATCAAGAATAAGTACCCATTGCCGAGGATCGACGACTTGTTCGATCAGTTGAGCGGCGCCAAGGTTTTTCGAAGATAGATCTGAGGTCCGACTATCATCAGCTGAAGGTGAAGCAGGAAGACATTCCAAAGAAAGCTTTTCGGACTCGGTACAGCCAGTACGAGTTCACAGTGATGCCATTTGGGTTGACCAACGCCCCAGCTGTGTTTATGAACTTGATGAACAAGGTATTCCATCAGTACCTTGACAAGTTCATGGTGGTCTTCATAGACGACATCCTGGTCTACTCAAAGACGCCGGAGGAGCACGAGGAGCATCTAAGGATTGTGCTCGAGACTTTGACGAAGGAGCAGTTGTATGGAAAGCTGTCGAAGTACGAGTTCTTCCTGGACCAGATCGAGTTCTTGGGTCATGTTGTGATCGAGCACGGGATCTCAGTAGACCAGAGGAAGATTGCTGCGGTAGAGTCTTGGTCTACGTCCAATACAGTTGTCGAGATTCGGAGCTTTCTGGGATTGGCGGGCTACTATCAGAAGTTCGTCCAGGATTTCTCGCGGATCGCGGAGCCGATGACTAGACTCACCAGGAAGGACGTGGAGTTCGTCTAGACTGAAGAGTGTCAGACCGCCTTCGATAAACTGAAGAAGAGGTTGACATCAGCTCCGATCTTGACATTGTCGTCTGGGACCGGTGGTTTCTCGATTTACAGCGACGCTTCTGGCCAGGGTCTGGGTTATGTACTTCAGCAGCACGGGAAGGTGATTGCCTACGCATCTAGGCAGTTACGTCCTCATGAGAAGAACTACCCGATTCACGTTCTGGAGTTAGCCGCTGTCATCTTTGCCTTGAAATTATAGAAGCACTATCTGTACGGAGAGCGAGTTGAGATCTTTACTGACCATAAGAGCTTGAAGTACGTGTTCACTCAGAAGGAGCTGAACATGAGGCAGAGACGTTGGCTTGAGCTGATGAAGGATTTTGATATCACCTTGTAGTACCATCCAGGGAAGGCCAACGTAGTTGTAGATGCCTTGAGCAGGTATCCAGTGGCTATATATCTGACAACAGACCGTCATCTTTTGGCTAACCTGGACAGTTTAGAAATCGAGGTGATTATTTCGGGCATGGAGGTGCAGATATGGGGCTTGCAGATCCAGTCTGAGTTGATGGACAGAGTCAGATCAGCACAGTATGATGATGTTGCCCTGAGGTGCATCAGGGAGTAGGTGCAGGCAGGGCTGCTTGATGATTTCTCTATTGCCGAAGATGGGTCGCTGCGGCACGGTGCTAGACTGTGCGTTCCGAGTGGGGAGTTTCGGGAGGAGGTTCTTCAGGAGGCACATCGCTCTCAGTACTCTATGCATCCTGGTGCCAACAAGATGTACAGAGATCTGAGAGCGCACATTTGGTGGTACGACATGAAGCGCGAAGTAGCTCAGTTTGTATCTTGTTGCTTGGTTTGTCAGGAGGTGAAGGCCGAGAGACAGAGGCCTGGTGAATTGCTACAGCCACTACCGATTCCTGAGTGGAAGTGGGAGCACATCACCATGGACTTTGTGTCCGGACTTCCATGGTCTCCAGAAGGGAAAGACGCAATTTGGGTCATAGTTGATAGATTGACCAAATCGGCCCACTTTTTGCCTTTCAAGGTAGGATTGTCTACGGAGAGGTTGGCAGAGCTGTATGTTCGTCAGATCATGCGATTGCATGGGGTTCCTATGAGCATAGTTTCAGATCGGGATAGCCGTTTCACTTCCCACTTCTGGAGGAGTTTGCAGGCAAGTTTGGGCACCTCGCTCAAGTTTAGTACCGCTTATCACCCCCAGACAGACGGACAATCGGAGAGGACTATCCAGACCTTGGAGGATATGCTTCACACGTGTGTGCTAGATCTCGGGGGTTCTTGGGAGGATCATCTTCACCTGGTAGAGTTTGCTTACAACAACAGCTATCAGGCCAGTATAGAGATGTCGCCATTGGAGGCTCTATACGGACGGAGATGTCGTACTCCCTTGACATGGGACGATGTTGGCGAGAGAGTGCTGCTTGGACCGGAGATGGTGGTGGATGCAGCTGAGAAGGTCAGGTTGATTAGGGACAGACTTCGGGTGGCTCAGGATAGGCAGCAGCATTGGGCCGATAGCCACCGGAGACCGTTAGAGTTCGAGGTTAGTTTCAGTTCCTGTTTGTGATTGTTTGTGATTTGTTTGTCCTGTGTTCTGAGTTGTTTTATGTCTAGGCTGGTACTTTGGTGTTCCTGAAGATTTCTCCGACACGGGGCACGATTCGCTTTGGTGGGGGCGGGAAGCTTAGTCCGTGCTACATCGGACCTTTCACCATTCTTGAGAGGGTCGGTACAGTGGCTTACCGGCTAGACTTGCCGCCTACGCTAGAGGGGGTACACAACATGTTCCATATGTCGCAGCTGATACGGTACGTGGCGGACCCCAGCCATGTATTGGACCATTCAGCGATCGAGGTGGGGCGTACTCTTCACTATCCAGAGCAGCCAGTGGAGATTCTGGATCGTAGGAAGAAGGTGCTCCAGAACCAGGTTATACCCTTGGTTCGCGTTGCATGGAGGCATCACTCTCCAAGTGAGTCTACCTGGGAGAGAGAGGACGACATGCGGGAGCGTTTCCCTTATCTCTTCGAGCCCTGAGGTATAATTTTGTTTCTGCATGTGATTCAGTGTATGTTTGTTTTAATTTTGAGGACAATTTTTTTTAAGATGGATAGATTTCTCACCCCCAGTTTTCATGAACAGGGATATTTTGATAATTTTCCACTTTAAAATTATTTTGGAATTATTTATTTATTTATTGTATTATTTGGAGATTATTTGAGTCGGGTTCAAATTTTAACTCATTCCGACTTGTATCGGAGACCCGGGGTAGTGTTGACCTTAGCGGGCCCATACACTAGTTAGCCATGGCCCACATGTTAGTTATTTTAGTTAGTGACTAGGCTAATTATTTTGGTTATGATTAATTTGGATTAGTGATTTTATGAATGACCAAACTACCCCCGACTTAAACCCCTTTCCATGTTTTTACCCATAGATTAGAAAAATGCTTTTGGACTTTTCCCAATAGGACAAAAAAAGACCCATGGCCGGCCACCTTTTTGGTGGATAAGGCTCCATCACTTTATTATTTTCTCTTCCATTCTCTCTCTTGTTCTTCCCCAATTTTTCTAGAGAGCAAACCCTAGAAATTTCTCCACCAATCCTTCAATTTCTTCACCAAATCTTCTTCCTTCCTTCTCAAGCCAAGGAGGGAGCTACTCAAGTTTGAGAGGATTCGGAGCTTGTCCGTGTCCGTTTGGGATTCCTACGTGTCGGTGGCGTATCGGGATCGATTCGAGTCACCGAGAGGTATAAATTCTTTTCCTCTCTTATTTCTCTCATGCATTAGATTGGTTTTGACCCATAGGAATGACCCCCTTGGTTTTGTGTCCATTTGAGCCCTTTTTGTGTCCATTTGGACACTTGTAGAGGTGTCCTATGAGTAGTATCGTGTCCTAATGGGAAAACCCCCTATTTGGACACATGTAAATTAGTTGTATATTGATTTTAGGTTGTTCTAATATAATTCCAAATTTTACTATGTGTTTAGAATGTGTTTTCCTATGTATCTTAATGTATCATATTATCTATATCTATATATGTATATATATGGTGATATATATTAATCTCCCTCTATATATATATATGTATATATATATTGGCTCATATATATGTGGATATATATGTGATGGTGTGTGATGATTATGTTTGGATGGGGGCACAGTGGTCGGCCAAGTTTGGAGCATGGGAGTGTGTATGTTTGTGTTGGTTAAGAGTGTGTAGGAGAGGTGTTTGAGTTTTGGTTGGAGTAGGAGAATGGTTGAGAGTTATAGAGAGTTGTGGATAGTAATTTGTGAGTGGATAGAGAGTGGAAAGGAGGGAGGGGAACCCAGGAACTGCTGTCCAAGTGGCAACAGGTAACAACAGCTATTTAGCCATGTTTAACCCCTTACTTGCTGTCCTATTTAACTTCAATTCAGTCCAGATGTAGCCTATACTTGGCTGTCCCTTTACTGCCCATAACAGCAGACATAATGCTGTCCCTTAGGACCAGCAGTGGCTATCCAAATTGCCACAAGACAGCCCCCAACCATTGTCCAGATTTGCACCTAAACCCAGTTAAAACCTGTCCACACCAGTCCTCCAAATTCCAGCAGTGTCTGTCCACTTAAACCACACTTGACAGTCCATGAAGCCACCTAATGGCTGTCCTTTGTTAGCCCATAACACCACCACAAAAACCTTTCATTTCAGTCCCCATATTCCTGCTATGTACACCCTCCTAAATCCCCATATTGCTGTCCAAATTCAGTCCTTTACACCCCCAAGATTCAGTCCACAAATTTGCCTATGTGTGTGTGTGTGTGTATTTGTGAGGTTGTGTGTGTGTGTGAGAGAGCCTAGTATATGTAGTTAGTGCCTATAGGTTAGCCTATGTCTAAACTAATAGGAAACCTATAGGAGAGCCTATTAGAGTGTGATATCATGTAAGAGTGTGGTGTGTGAGTGAGTGTGATATATGTGTGGGTGCTAGAGTGATGTGAGATTCATGATATCATGGTAAGGTATGGTAAGGTAATATAGGTTTTACCTAGAAATAGGGTATTTGAGTCTAGAGTCTAAGATAGGGTTAGGACTTGATTTCCTTGGTTGGTGATGATCAAATATGGTGCTCATAGACTAGTTTTGACGTCGGTTGACCTTTTTGACCAAAAATCAACAAAAGTCAACCGAGAGTCAAACTTAGCCTTTAAGCGACCCGATTTGACCGAAACCAAACCAGAGTTGACCAGTTGACTAAAAGTCAACAGTTGGTCAACATTAGACTAGTTTGACCTAGAGTTGACCTAGGGTTGACCAGAGTTGACCAGAGATGACTTTTTGACCAAAAGTCAACTGTAAGTCAACCTTTGACCCCGTTTGACCTAGTTTGACTTGGATCGACTCCCAGTGACCTAGTATGAACCAGTATGACCTAGTATGACCCAGTTTGACCTAGATTGACCTAGTTTTGACTTAGACTTGTATTCATGACTTATATTAGTTTTTTTTTCAGTATAAAATTCTGTTTGACTCATAGTATCTTATTTTAGGTCTGTGATCACTCTGAGCGTCTGTTCACCTTATCAGCTCAGGACCACAGGCGAGTACATTCACTAATAGTTTTTATTGTCTTGATATCTACTATATCCGATTCAGTTGTAGTGTTTTACATGATTCCCGACACGACGTTTCACGGACTAGTATGTGTCAGATCCTGCCATGAGATGTTATTCCTAGACTCTCTTGGTATATGGGTATATGATATTTTTGTGTTTCTGTACTTATATAGACATTGATTTGGGAGTGGGCTGGCCCCCTGCTCTCGAACCCTGTGTCATGACGTGCCATGTCCGGATCCGTGATACTATTCGAGGATGGGGGAATTATTAGGGGTTATGTGATCAAAGCCTCCCTGTAACTATATTTTGCTAGTGCCACCCTCACTTCACGTAGGGTGTAGCAGATACCCCATTGCCAGTTATCCAGATTGGACGGTATGACTCTCCATTGAGGACATCGCGGATTGCCGGGCCAAGTGGATAACCATCTCTTGCTTCCCTAGCCGATCACATATCGCTCTAATAGTTCAAATCACCTTTTACATTTATTAGTGTATCTTATATTCCAGTTCAGCCTTACTTTCTGTACTTCTCACCATGCTATATTTCCATTACTCACATGCTCTACCTGTCTTTATACTGTGCCATGATTTGAGACTAAGTCCTGTTTGAAAGAAGGGTTACAACTCCGGTCCT
Source organism: Iris pallida (assembly GCA_029216955.1). Classification (NCBI taxonomy): domain Eukaryota; kingdom Viridiplantae; phylum Streptophyta; class Magnoliopsida; order Asparagales; family Iridaceae; genus Iris; species Iris pallida. The sequence continues at coordinate 13,196,250 of JANAVB010031216.1, read as the reverse complement.
TGTTTGGTTCAGGGGTTGTAACTCGGCTTTCAAATGGTTCCCAAGTCGCCTATATCTTTGTCTTGTATTTCATTATTGCTGTCTCTTATAGTATTTCTTAATTCATATGGAACTGCTGTTGGCGTTTTGTACTTGCACATTTTTCTGACAGGATACCGTTGACAAATTTTACAGATGATTCAGAGGCTGATTGCCCGACCTACTATGGGGTTGAGTCTGATGGATTAGATTTAGACCATGGCTTGTTGGTAGAGCCACTAGACTTTGCTCACCCTGAGTAGCATAGTTTAGTTAGGTTTGCCTGGCCTGCGAGCCAGCTAGTACATTTCAGTTTGTAGTATTTTATATATTTTCTGAGACTTTGGATGTTTGTGTATAGCTCTGACTTGTGGATCTTGGACTTATTTCCTTCTTTATCTATCATATTTCTTTTTCATGCTATCCACTTTAGTTTTGATATATGTGATTGAGACTGTATTGCTATGTCACCTCCATTCGGAGTATATATACTGTACAGGTACATTTATCTGTTTTAGTCGTAGTATTTACAGACCCTATATACAGCGTTCTACCGCCGATTCTGCGGCGTAGGCTGGACGTAACCACGTGCTCGTACCCCTCTTTAGGGTGCAGGTCGTGACATTTGGACCCGAACCGAATTTCCAACCGAATTAAAGAGAAGCAAATTACCTATTTACCCCTCCCCAGACCCCATTATATACTCTTCGCCCCTAATATTTCTCTCTCCTCCCATAATCGCAGACGCTCCCAAATACCTAGGGTTCTCCGGTTCTCTCGAGCGGCTCGATCCCCCTCTCGTGACCTCGTCCCCTCTCCATTCTCCAGCGGAGATCTGGGTCTCTCCAGCGTGTGAGCCCCCTCTCCATTCTTCTCCACCGGAGATTGTTCATTAATTCTTTCAGTTGGGGACTTACGAGTTTCACTTGCTGTTAGCCTTTTACGTTTTGGATTTGCTAGTTGCTACTTCACAGTTTCACCTGTTCATTAATTCTCAGTTGCTACTTCACAATTAATTAACACATAGCAGTTAGTATTAGAATTTAGGCTTTTTGCAAGTAAAATTACATTTTGTGATGTCTACTAGGTAGCATGCACGAAACCAATCAATGGCAACATCAACATATTCATGCAATGTGCGTATTTCTTTACTGAAATTTGTTTTCTATTGTTTAAATTTTGAAAGCCACAAATTTTATATTTTAGATGTTGCAAGAAGATCCTCCTCAACCACCAACTAGTTCGCAAGCCACAAATGAGCCAATTTATAATCCAAATTCAAGGCTTGGGGTTCATAGAAAACCTATGAAGCAACGAGCACCATTTTGGATTGATTTTAATAAGTTTGTGGATGCAGAAGGCCGTCCTAAAGCTAGTTGTAAGCATTGTTTGAAAGAATACCATTGTCATAGTAAATTAAATGGTACAAGCAATGTAAAAAATCATTGGAATCAATGTCCGGTGAATCCAAGAAATCGCGATCCAAATCAATCTATACTCAACTTGCAATCAAATACGAAGGGCACGGATAAAACTCTTACCAGTTGGAGATTTAATCAAGAGGAGGTGAGAAAGGCTTTGACACGTTTGGTAATCCTTGATGAGCTTCCATTTCGGTTTGTTGAGTGCGAAGGATTTAGAAACTTCATGAGTGTTGCATGACCTATCTTTCGTATTCCATCAAGATGGACTGTGGCACGAGATTATTATGAAAATTACTCTATTGAGAAGAGTAAGTTCAAAGCATACTTGAAGGAGTCTAAGCAAAGGGTATGTCTATACAACGGATACGTGGACTTCGGTACAAAAGGTCAATTATATGTGTCTTACGGCACATTACATTAATGAAGAGTGGGAATTAAAGAAAAAAATAATTAACTTTTGTCCAATCTTTAGTCATAAAGGTGAGGACATCGGGAAAGTGGTAGAAAAATGTTTGCTTGAATGGGGTATTGACAAGGTATTCACTATCACCGTTGATAATGCAAGTTCAAATGATGTAGCTATTTCTTACTTGAGCAAGAAGATCCAGAATTGGGGAAATAACATTCCACATTACAAATATTTGCACATGCGGTGTATTGCACATATCATCAATCTTATGGTGGTGGATGGTTTGAAATTAATGTCTTCTTTGGTTACTCGTGTTAAAAATACGGTACGTTATGTGAGACATTCTTCTAGTATATTTCAAAATTTTAGGGAGTGTGTTGAAGCCGAGAAGATCCAAAGCAAGAAATTATTATGTCTTGATGTTAGCACACGTTGGAACTCTACTTTTGTTATGTTGGAGACTGCACAAAGATTTGAAACGGCCTTTGAGAGGTTTACTTCTTTAGATCCGTGGTTTAAAGTGGAGCTAGCGGAGAATGGTGGGTACCTGTAAGCCCCTAGATTTTAAAATATTTTTTTATAATTTTAAATAGCATTTATATCTTTAAAATGAATTATTAGGAATTTTTTAGAATTTTTAAATAATTTTTAAAGCAAAAAAAATATCATTTTGTAATTATTTAAATTGTTTTAATATCAATTTGTAATTGTTTAAATTGTTTTAATATCAATTTGTAATTGTTTTAATTATTTTTAATACTATTTGCAATATTCGATTTGTCTGTGCAAATTATATTTGCACAGAATACTGCGAGATAGTTTTTGCAAATTAGGATTTGTATTTTGTTGTGGCGGTAGGGTTAGTTTGTAAAACCCCAAACTCGGGGGACCTAACCATAAAACACACGTCACCCCCCCACGACCTCACCGACGACCGACGATCGACCTAAAATCCTAATTTCCCGTAACCTAAAACCCTAATTCCACCGCCATTCGACTCTATAAAAGCCCCCCGACCTAAACCCTAACCCTAGACATCACCACGACCACCGTAACCACCGCCCTACCCCACTTCTTCTCCCACTGCTCGTCGAAACCCTAGATCTAGGAGCGCCGCCCCTACAGGCTGTGCCACCGCCTTCGACCACTACCATTTGGTTCGCCACGACGTGATGAACTCAGCGCCATTTTCCTCCGACGACCCCGACGCCTACAGCCGCCGCTAGCACCACCGAAAGCCACTGCTCGATGGACACGTATGTGTCACTCTCTCTGTGTGTCGTATCGTATCTCGTGTACACACGTATGGACTCGCCCAGTGTTAGGGAGTCCAATGATGAACGTGGACACACGAAATTCGTGTCGTGCGTGTCATTTTAGCCCCAGGACACAGGACTCGGTATCGGGTTCGAAAACTCGTGTCCATAAATGTCAGGACACGGGTCTATTGGATTGGGTTTCGGGTTTGAATGCACAGTAACGGGTTTAAAACCCTTAACCTAATTCTCAATAAAACTAACTGAACCCTATCCCTATCAGATAACCCGAGCTGACCCCTTGGCCAGCCCGAGCCATGTTAACCCCCCCCCTTCGCGTTCTGTGACCCGAGTTCGAGCCCCCCTTTCGTTTCTTTTTGTTTTGTTTTTATTTTATTTGTTTTATATATATTATTATATATATATATATATATATACATATATATATATATATATATACTATATATATATATATATATATAATATATATATATAGTATTTATATATACAATATATAAAACATATACATATATATAATACATATATAAAATACATACATATATATAAACATATATATATATAAAAAAAAATATATATATATATATATATTATATATATATATATATATATATATATATATATATATATATCTATATATATATATATATATATATGTATATGTATTTATATATTTATAATAGATATACA